>JAJOZX010005034.1:0-290000 GCA_023014485.1 Bathynomus jamesi | reverse complement strand
AATTCTAAGATGGGTTTATTATTTGCAACTTTTCCGAAAAATCTCATTTTCATGGTCAAAATCGCGATTTTTTTATTTGAAGGCTGCCTGACGCAGCCTCAGGGCACCCAATCCAAAGCGCGCAGCTGTTCTGCATATGATTTAGTCTAAAAGCTGCTTTTCTGACCTCATCCTTGCTTTCTTGCGTGTTTCAATACCTCTGGGTGCTGAAAAAATGTTTAGATTTCACGTAAAACTTAAGAATTTTAAGTTTTTCTTCAAAGAATAGGCGCGGCTCACCAGCTCTACTCTGATCGAGTAGCGGGAGACTTTCCACTTCCACGTGTTGGTTTACACGCCTGTTCTTCCTGGATCCCTGAAAAGCGTGGCCTCATAAGATCTTATGATCTTATGAAGACTTTCAGCTCTTATGAGCATTAACGATGGCTTCAGCCTCTTCATCAGCCACTCGAACCTGAAAAGCTTTTAAGTATGTCCTGCTTCGATCTGAACACTGGAGCATTTCTCGATGGTCTATCCTGGCTCTCACCCACCCATCTCTGCTCTCGTGACCGTACACAGCTTGGAAAGCAGTTGAGACTTCCTATACAGCTCTCTTGCAGGATTGACTATGAACAGAGAAAGCGTCCACTTTGAGTAGAGTTTTCCTGAGATCCTCGAGCTCAGTCAAAGTCGTCTTGCAGGTTAAAATACATGTAGGCTCGTAAATATTCTCTGATTCCCAGTTGATGAGATCCTCAGGTGAAGTGGCTTGCAGATTGATTTTGGGATTTTTATGGGGCCTCACTGTCGTATCACCAAAGTCTCTTCCTTCTCTCATCTTCTCTATCTGGCTCACAGCAAAAGCTCTCTGATGCTCATCCTCACTGCACAGAAATGAAGCCAGGATGTTCTCAGGATGAGATGATGTTCCTGACCTCGGTAGTCTGGTTCCTCAGCAGCCTCAAGCTTGAAAAAACGTGTGCAGGACCAAATTTGAGGTGGTGCTTCACTTTGATGTCGTAGTACATTTTGAAGTAGAAGTTAAGGCAGAACTTCACGAGGACCTCGAGTCTCCTCATCACCTCCCCCTTCAGTCCGTGCTCCCTCATCCACAACAGCAAGATGGCCTGTGTAGTAGTGAGCCACCTGGATTGGTTCAGAGGTCCGCACTTGAGACCAGCCAACTGTGGACTGAGACTTCCAGACTTGATGGCTTTGATCAGAAGATAGCAGTTGTGCTGGTCTGTGGAGAGAGATTTGACTATCTCTACTGGCAGCTCTATGATATCTTCAGTTCCTTCCACTGGTTTGAAGTTGAAGTTTACCTCAAGTTCATTCACTTTCTCAGGAAGATTTCCAATAGGCCCACTGAAGCCTGACCGGGGAGTTACAGGGCCGTCCAGCTTGATGATTAAGTGCCTCAGGGGGAGCACTTGCAACCCAGCATCTTCTCCAATAGGGCTATGGCGCCTCCAGACCACCCCGTGTTGGTGTTGGTAGAGTCTCCTCTAATCATTACAAGGCTCTCGTCAGCTCCGTGATCCAGAAGCCACCCATGCAGGCCCTGAGCGATCTTATGAGCAGGCTTTTCTCCTTCCTCAGGTTCCTCGGGAGTGAAATGGAAGAGGTACTTTCCTTGAGGCTCCCACGTGATAGTGTAATGCTCCTCGATCACTTTGCCAGGAAGAAATCTCCCTGTCACTTCGTCATATTTCAAAACCCTTGTGTTCCCATCCTGCTTGCCATCAAAGAATATCCCAGAGATCTCCTCTGACCTCTGCGTGAGAGCTTCAACTGATGAGGCCATTACTTCCTCCTTGGCCCTCCAGACTTTCATGCCATCTATGGCAAAAGTAAGCCTTCTCTTTGGAAAGATGACCGGCCTTGATGAGGTCGTTCAGGAAGCCAGTCGCAACTGCAGCTGCCGGAACATTTGCCACACTATACCTCAAAGCTGCTGAAGCTGTCCCTTGGATCTTCATGTAGTTTCGTGTAGCAGAAGTTGGAGTTTCGGCAGGTACTTCAGCGGGAACGTCCATAGGAGCTTCAGTAGCCTCAGCATTACCAGAAGCTTCTTTTGAGCTTCTTCCAAGTTTGGCTCTTCGTCCTCCTCAAAGTCTTTCATGAGAAGCTCCTTATTATTAGCCTCCTCTTTCTTCTTCCTCTTCATAGCAGAAGCTTATTCAGCCTCCTTCCTCTTCGCTGCTTTGATCTGTCTCCTGCTGTCTTCGAAGTCTACAGAAAACATCTGGATTCCTGAAGCTTCGGAAGTCTTCACTCTCTGGTAGTCCACTGAAGGTCCAGTTTAGGAATCTTCACCTCCAAAAGACAGTTACAGTTCACATGGGCCTTGAGGGAGCATCCTGAGCATCCATTCCCCTCTGAGCCGCACAAGAAGATCTGATGCTTGCAAGCGCAGACTTCACAGAGTTTATCCAGATCAGCCATCCTCTTCTCCTGGGTAGCAGACTTAACTCTCCCGTTCACAACGTCTGTCATCTCCTTCCATTTCAACAAGATCTTATATGAGAGCGATTTTCCCGTGATTGTCACAGGCGGGGAGAACTTTACATTCGACTTCCTCCACTGAGTCATTACGAGTGAAGCCAGCTCGTCAGTCATCTCTCGGATAGGGAATTTAGACCTTTGGATGTCATGAATGAGAACTTTTCCTCCTGCAGACGAATCCCTCTCTGAAGAACGACTCTCCAAGTCGGCACCTCGCTGGGAATGAACTCCTTCCCCGGGCCCACAACATCCAAGAGCTTTGAACCTGACATTTTCCTGGTTTTGGGGGCAGATTCGGCCATCACCTCTAGTCGGTGCTTATTCTCGCTCTTGTCCAATCTGTAACAAATTCACATCAGTATGTTTAGTGTTCTTTCGCCATAAATATAAACAAAGAATATAATTTTTGGTTAAAATCAGGGTTGCCAACCGGCATTTTTCCAAATTAACCTAAATTTGGTAATGAATATTTATTCTGGTAATAGAAAAGTGAATTTGGCATTGCAAATTTAATTTAAAATTCATAATAATGGTGTAACATAAGCTTAACCCTTTGTTATTCAGTACCATTTTATTTTAGCGTAGGTTCATTTTTTTACTTGAAATATGCATAGGAGGTATATATAAGCATTTTTAGTAATCGTTTTTTTGTAAGAACATTTCTAAATGAAATAATTTATGTGTCCATTAGTCAACAAAGGTCTAATAAGGTAATTAGTGGGTTAGCGTGACCCGACAATTCAGCGCAGGACAATTCAGCGCTGACAATTCAGCGCCGACAATTCAGCGCAAGACAATTCAGCGCAAAGACAATTCAGCGCGAAAGAAGAAAGAACAAATCCAGAGGGAAGAGAGGCTTGCAACTGTTAGATTAGGTTTCTAGTTTTTGAAATAAAATCTTAATTTTAACAATTCTAACAAATTTTGTTTTTTTAAATAAAATTTTAATAATTATACTCCTTTGAATTTTATCTCCGATTTGTCACTCCTTCGTTATGTCACTCCTTCGTTATGTCACTCCTTCGTTACGGTATTTATGTCACTCCTTTGTTATGTCACTCCTTTGTTATGTCACTCCTTTGAAATGTCACTCCTTCGATACAGACCCAATTTAGCATATATATAAATATACAAATTTTTCTCTTTTTTATTTATTGCGATTTATTTTTATTATTTTTAACTAAACTTTTAAATGTACTGACTTGCGCTGAATTGTCGGCGCTGAATTGTCTTGCGCTGAATTGTCTTTGCGCTGAATTGTCTTTGCGCTGAATTGTCGGCGCTGAATTGTCCTGCGCTGAATTGTCGGTGCTCCGATAGTCGATAGTTAGTACTCTCTTCTCTCTCTCTCTCTCTCTCTCTCTCTCTCTCTATATATATATATATATATAATATATATATATATATATATATATATATATATATATAAAACAGTACACACACACACTCACACACATACCATCTATTCACAAGATATTTCTTCTGCAGGTGTATTACCATATGATAAAATTTTCCGCCTTGTCAAAATTTCCACCAAGGTCATATAATCAAAGTTCTTTGGCAAGTTTTTCACAAATTTTAAATAGATGCTAGACGTTATCTGCTTTCATCCATAGTTTGTCGTTTAGTCCAACCTTAGGCTGAGTTAATCACATCACTTAATGCATTATTTCACACTTGACTCCTTTAAGGAAGAAATTCTCTCAGGTTAATGTGAGGCTGCAAATTTAGGGTAAATTATATAGGAGTCTAAAAAATCTAGTGACACGGTTTATATAAGAACCTGTGCAGGTCTCTCTAGGCTATTCCTGTTCAAAATAAGAATCAAACCAGACCAAATACATAATGCAATTTATTCTATAATTGTACAAAAATCCCAACTATCTACAAGATTTTTCCTCAAAATATGGTACAAATTACTTTTAGATCCATAAGGTTGTATCGCTACCAATAAACCTTAACTTTAACACTGTATGAAACAAAAAACTGAAGAAACTGTGGAAATATTTACATAGGTCTATTCTACAAGTTATCTTTTAAATTTTTCATTGTGATTATTTCTATTTTCAGTTTCTGATGAAATTAATTATTTTTATATACAGTATCTTAGCTTTCTATTCCTCAGACATATTGTGTAGTTCAATTAGATCACCCTTATTACAACCTTGTAATACAATGCCTAGCAACCTTTTCCTTGTTAAGAAAGCAACACCACCAAAAGGCCTACCGTTCATTAATTCATCTGACAAGTCTACTGCTGATGTCGCTTGGTACATAATATATGAATTGTAGAGTTTGGTTAATTTCTCAATGCTTTTGTATCTGACATTCCTATTTATATTACCTAAAATTTTATCAGCTTTGTTCTTAGTTATTAGCTATTATTTAAAAGAATACCGTGATTCTGCAAATACCGGGTGTTCATAAAGTCAGGATCTATTTTTGTGAAGCACTTGGAAATTATATGGAATTCAATCATAAAATGATAAAGTGGTAACATTTATTAAATAATTAAGAGTAGGATTCGACGTGACGCCCATCAGTTTCCCTGCACAGCTCAAATCGTTCCGCAGCATTTCTAAACACATTCTGGAGCATTTGCGGGGTTATGTTATCTGCAGCAGTTCGTATACGTGTACGTAAGTTTTCAAGACTCGTAATCTTCGTCTGATAGACGTGCGATTTGATAAAGCCCCATGCAAAGAAATTTAAAGGGGTTAAATCTGGTGATCTCGCTGTCCAAGGTCTGTTGCTTCCGCGTCCGATCCAGCGATTTGGAAAACGTCCATTTAGATAATCCTGAACAATTTTGACATAGTGACAAGGAGCACCATCATGTTGATAGACGACGGGGATAGGATTGTTAGTACCGTCGTTTATCAACATGATGGTACTCCTTGTCACTATGCCAAAATTGTTCAGGATTATCTAAATGGACGTTTTCCAAATCGCTGGATCGGACGCGGAAGCAACAGACCTTGGCCAGCGAGATCACCAGATTTAACCCCTTTAGATTTCTTTGCATGGGGCTTTATCAAATCGCACGTCTATCAGACGAAGATTACGAGTCTTGAAAACTTACGTACACGTATACGAACTGCTGCAGATAACATAACCCCGCAAATGCTCCAGAATGTGTTTAGAAATGCTGCGGAACGATTTGAGCTGTGCAGGGATACTGATGGGCGTCACGTCGAATCCTACTCTTAATTATTTAATAAATGTTACCACTTTATCATTTTATGATTGAATTCCATATAATTTCCAAGTGCTTCACAAAAATAGATCCTGACTTTATGTACACACGGTATAATACAGGTGAGGATCATTGTCTACACTAATTTCTCACGCTTTACTAGTTTATAACTTTTATTATACATTAAGAGGGCCAATTTGCTTAAAATCACCTAAAGAGCTACTATTTACCACCAAACTTAGTAATTTTTATGTTGACCCAAAAGTTATCGGAATGTTTACAATTTTTTAATTACAATCGTCATATTCTATGCTCCTTATCCATCTTTCCGCAAGCAGTTCAATCCCTCTTTGATACTAGGGCTGGTCCTTAGACGCGAAGACACTTTATTTCGATAAAAAACGATAAAAAAACGATAACGAAAGCACAATATAAAGAAATAATTTCCGAAAACTTTTGGGCCATCCTCGTATTTCATTACAAAACAATTCACCTTAAAACAATATTTAGTAAAAATCAGAAGCTACATACACAGATCCATCTTATTGATTTGTGGTTCCCTCTTGTGGCATTCTGTGAAATATGATCACAAAATGGTCAACATCATCGCTTGACTCCGTTTCTTCACTTATGCCACGGAATGAACTTCAACAGCCAGACTAGTTGGAACCAAAACATTTCATAATCCTACCCTAAAATAGAGTCACTCCTATTCAGGAAAAATCTTTATGATCACACCAGTGTAACATACTGTCCTACATTTTCATCACCATAGGTTTTTCATTCAACAACTTTTCCAAATATCCTCAGCTCTTATACAGTTAAAACACTGTACACAAATTATGCTAATTAAATTATTCACTCTGGCAGTGAACTAGCATATCAAATAAATATCTCACTTTTTATATCAATGTTGACAGCAATACACCTTTCTGTATCCCTCTTGCTACATCTATTACTATTACTCAGACACTTTCTTCCAAGGAAGACTTTTACCCCATCTATGACTTGCTTACCCTTCTTCACCCGACTTTCAACTTGATCAAACACATTAAATACTTAATTTCTTTGACATCCTCCCAACTTTCACCTTTCTCTACAAAAGTACATACCAACTCTTCTCTCTCGACAAGAAACTTTCTTTATTTTCAGATAGACCTAGATATCATCCCTATAAGATTTTATCCTAAATTGGAGGAATCTCCATGTTTAGATATGAACAGCTCTTCTGATCAGGTTCCAAATTGATTCCTGTCTTTAGAGAGCCAATAGCAACATTCCATCCATGAATAAATTTAGTATGAAAGTTGTAAGGTTTAATCAGGTTCCACTGAATTAATGTGGTTGCTATATCGTTGTAATGCTTATTTAGGAGTTTACAAAATTTAAATTTTACAAAAAGGGTAGAAAAAGCATTATTGAATCGTTTGAATTGTCAAGGCTTTGCCAAAAAGCTGGATTTAAACAACTCGTACTTAATAATATTTTGTATGAACCTATAATAGCACCTTGGGAAACAGAGAACATCAAAAAAACAGTGTTCTTTGCATTCTTTCATCAGCATATCATCTATTTAAAGGTCAGAATACAAACAATATAAAATTCTCCAAATTATGATCAAAGGAGAGAGTACAACACACCAGAATGTAAAGTTGTTGCTTATTGGTTTGGGTTTTAGCTGTGAAAACCTGAATTTCCTGTTACAATAGTCTTTTTCAAAGATTTTCAGGTGGTTACCTATCCTGTTTACAACTCGTATGAGTCTGAATGGTTATTTAGGTAATATCCTAAAAGTAAAAAAGCTGTGTTTACAGATTAATATGGTGATAAATCCTATCTGCAAAATCTACATTCTAAAGTAAGTATAGTCTTTTTGTATCATATAGAACAGAAAATATTAAGTAATAATAGTAAGTGTATTAGTTGGAGAAAATACAAGTGAACAAGTTGTAGAAAATCAACTAATCCTAACTTGAATACACCTATGATGCAGACACTTACTTCATCCATATTTAACTGACTAAAGAAAATAAAATACTTCAACTCTTGTGCCCTCATGTCCTCTACACTCATCCTAGCTGGAGCTACTGACATATCATTAAACAATATTTAATCATTAAACAAAGGTTTGTTGCTGATTTAACAAAAATATTTATTTCTCGATCAGCCAGCAAGAATCTTCTATTTTGCACATTAAGAAGGTGAGAAACAGGCGATATATCCATATCCAAAAAACAGTTATGTCACGCGTGTACGAGCCACTTCCTGCTTGCGACTTTTATGATGAATGCACTTTGGACAATCCAACGAAGGTGGCCCTTTTTGGTTAAGCTCGGCCTTAGCCGTAGAGCATCCGAGTAACAAGAATCATACTGTTTCTACCAAATTTTTTTGAAGGAGCGAATGGAAACACTTCAGTTCTCAATGGGAGTCTTTGTTCAGTCACATGATTTTATTGCACGAAGTATATACAGAGCGAGGCTCTGAAGGAGGGAAATGACTTCACAGCCTCTTATGATAACCGCTGATGGTCAGGAATTTACGGGGGTGGAGGTTCGACCTCTGGCAACAAGAGCTCAGGCAGGAATTGAAAGGGAGAAGGCTTGACCTCCTCGGGCAAGGGCTAAGGCAGGAATGATTTAATTTACAATACAAGAAATAAATAAGTCTAAATTTTGGGGGAGTGCAGTTGTAGGTTAAGTTCCCACTTTAACTGGAGATCTAAAGAATTCTTGAAGTCAAGCATAATTTAAGCATATATCAGAATTTTGAAAGATTCCAGAATAAAAAGAAAAAATAAATAAATAAAAACTTTATAATTTTGTCAAGTATACATTCCTAAGTGGCGACATAATGTCAGAGTCATATATTGAGTACAACCCAAGTACATCACTGAGTACATCCTAATTTTGGTTTACTATAACTATGATTATAATTACCAATTAATTCACATTAACTTATTATAGTTAATTACAGTTTCATTAAAGTACAGTCATTTAGTTTCAGTATCCGCAGTTAATTATAGTTTTATAATGTTTTATATTTATAGACAATTATGGTGACCATTATTCTCGGATTTAATTCGGTAGTCAGGGACGTATTGAGAAAGCTGGATTAGGAGTATAACACATAAAGAACATGGGTACATACAACATAACACACATAATAATGTTTTCAATTACGAGCAAGCAAGAGAGAAGGTTTCGGACTCAGAAGCTCGCTTTTGGCGACGTCATCGGAACTCGAATACTCGTGTCAGCACCAACGAGTATCTTGCGAGAGGTTTAATAATTTAAAGAAAATTAAAATTATTAAATAAGTGATTGCATACACATGGACGTAATAACATGTAAAGGAATTTACGTGTAAACACGGACTGATAGGTTGATAGGACATAAGTAGGTCAAGAATAAATGAATGAAATGAATGAATTTATGTGGTTCCAGAGAAATTAAGTCAAGAATAATTGGATCACCTGAAGATCAGGGCCCCCAGCCGCCTTTAGTTAGCCTTATAAGGCTAACTAACGAAAATATCACGACCTAACCTAACCAATCGTTAGGTCAACTGTACGCCCTTGACGATTGGTGAGGTTAGGTCGCTATATTTTCGTTAGTTAGTTTTATAAAGCTAACAGAAGAAGGCTGGGGTCCCTGATCTTCAGGTGATCCTAAATATTTTATTATTATGTTAAAGAATTTACCATACATTGAATACTAAAGATATCCAGATACTAAATATAGGATTCAGTATTAAGGTATGGAAAATGTGAAGGGAATTAAGTTACTTTATGAAATCATAGTTTATCAAATTATGCAATTCATAATTAACGCGTTTAGTTCCTTAATTCGGATATTTAAGTCATTATGAGGAGAATTAAAAGGAAATGAGTTAGAGAGACACGGTAGTAAAGAGTTTACGGCCCTGGTACAAGAGTGAATGAAACAGTAAGTAAATATATAAAATAGTACTTAATAAAATCTCCAAATGCACGTAGTTTACTAAGTAAATGAGTAAAGAAGTACAAATAAGGGTTTAAATCCTGCCACATTCAAAGTGAATGCATAATCTAATAAAATTTAAGGATCACCTGAAGATCAGAGCCCACAGCCTTCTTTAGTTAGTTTTATAAGACTAACTAACGAAACTATCACGACCTAACCTAACCAATCGTCAAGGGCGTACAGTTGACCTAACGATTGGTTAGGTTAGGTCGTGATATTTTTGTTAATTAGCCTTATAAGGCTAACTAAAGAAGGCTGGGCCCCCTGATCTTCAGGTGATCCAAATTTAGGGATGAGGGTTAGATGCAAGATAACAATAATTAATTATAATCAATTCGGATCACCTGAAGATCATGGCCCACAGTCTTCTTTAGTTAGCCTTTTAAGGCTAACTAACGAAAATATCACGACTTAATCTAACCAATCGTCAAGGGCGCACAGTTGACCTAACGACTGGTTAGGTTAGGTCGTGATATTTTCGTTAGTTAGCCTTATAAGGATAACTAAAGAAGCCTGGGGGCCTTGACCGCTTACCATAGAAATGGTAGGTCGCATGGTTGTGACAGTTATGAACATTTGAATTACTACAGTGTATTTCAATATAATTTCCTTCATTACATGGATGCACAGATCAGATGAGTGAGAGCTTTTAATATCATCCGCACTCAAATTTATTTTCCAATAGCTGGACAGAACTGCAACAAATTGTTCAACTCACATTCAGACTTATTTCTCAATGTTGGTTACCAATCCATCTTCTAGTAAAACTCTTGCTGCATCTACTGATCAAACATTCAAAATTGTCTTTTGATTCTCGCTTCAGATGGGCAATAACATCAAGCCACTCATGAATTACCAAGTCAAATTAATAATCACCAAAAATAACTTAATACATTTTTTAAACTTTTCTGTTACAAAGTATTCATTGAGAGTTACCAGTCTATAAATTATACAGTACATTATTTCTATAGCACAGCTATATCCATTACCCAGTCAATAGAGATGTTTTCCCTATATCTTTTCTAACTTTTCATTAAGAAGATATAGATCCTCAGCTTTGTTAGGTTAATAACCTAAATAAAGTAAAGTATTCTTTAAAATAATTAAATTAACATAAATGTTCTGTGAAGGATTTTATCCCTATTACTAGTTCACTTAAGTTTCCAATATATTCCAAACTTCTTAAACCAGGAACAAGCTTGGTTGTCCCTACATTGTACACCTTGAAGCATGAGTGCTATGGTGATGAGACCAGATTTGAAAAGACCATTCTAAGAATTATATGGTATACGGGATGACTTCCTTCATTTTGTAACTAACAGACCTTTTATTAATACCTAACATTTTATTTGATTTATTCCTAACCTCTAAATACTGCTTAGAAATTTTAGACCACTTATAACTATAATGACAAGATCTTTCATATCTGTTTAACATCCTCTATCCAGTTTCCGTGAATATAGTTTTCTTTAGCTACTTTTACCAAAATGGTGAACTGCATTAGTAGTATGGGCGAAAATGTATGATTTCAATTGCATTGCAATGTTGCAAGAGTGCAAACCCCCACCCCTTTTGTTGCAAGGCACCCCCTTTGTTGCCAACCCCAAAATGAGGTTGCAAGGGGTATGCAACTTGGAGTTATCCTCCAAGCTGAACCCCCCCAAAGGGGAGTGCCAAACTTTGTTGCCAACCCCAAAATGGGATTGCAAGGGGTATGCAACTTGGAGGGGAGTTATCCCCCAAGCTGACCCCCACCAAAGGGGCATACCTAACCTAAGGGGGCCTCTTGGGGGGAGAAGCTGGGACGGCCTCACCCCCCAAAGGGGCAGAAAGAGAAAGAGAGAGAGGAAGGATGTTCACTTGGCTGCCTGCCAAGCTCATATGGCTCCTTCACCCGCCCGCCGCTCTCTTATAGGCCCATAATTAGCCAGTTGGCTTAATCAGCCAGTGCCTCAGGGCATCATCAGCCAGTGCCACCAGGTGTCATCAGCTAGTGCCTCAGGCCATCATCGCACCGGGCATCAATTGACGCGTCGCGCGTTGGTGCCGAAGAGGCCCGCGCGTCCTGTTGCTGAGAGCCCTGCACCTCATCCAAGTATCACAGTGCGCTAAAAGGAGCCGGGTTCGCACACGTCTGGACTCGGCCCTGTTGCTGTGAGCCCTTCACCTCATCCAAGTATCACAGTGCGCTAAAAGGAGCCGGGTTCGCACCCCGTCTGGACTAGGTCCTGTTGCTGAGAGCCCTGCACTTCATCCAAGTGTCACATTGCGCTAAAAGGAGCCGGGGTCGCACCCCGGGTGGGACTCGCTCACACACACACACACATATATATATATATAGAGAGAGAGAGAGAGAGACAGAAATCATATACAATATTAAAATTATTTTGTGTAATTAAATTCGTGTCTCACAGTTAAGCTCATTGTATCAATCCTTGAATAATAAAAATATAAATTTAAATTTAATAAGCAAACTTTGAAATATTTTAAAATATATTCTTACCTTGCTTCATATATATATATATATATATATATATATATGCGGCAGAACAAATAAGTGGACTTATCACCAAAACACACAAGGCTCGAATTTAACTATATATACAACAAAAGAGGTTCCAGATGTTTTTCAACCCATCACACACACACACACACACACATATATTAAATATAAATTGTATTTAATCTATTTTTAAAGTAAGTTTAGGCCTATCAAATTTAACATTACAAAACAAGGGACGATTTGGGGCTTTTCAGATCAAATAACGTGTATCTTCAATAACAAATCTGAACCATTTGGAATTTGGAAGGTAAGGTCGTTAAACAATCTACCCTTGGGCCAGCACACACAATAATATATATATATATATATATATTATATATCGCAGTGCAGCACAATACATCACAGAAAAATATCATATACGAGTCTTTTCTAATGTGTAAGTGACCATATACATATATAATACAGGTTTTTCCGCAAAAGGTTAATGCAGGTCATATAAGTAGGTACTACCATTAACCATAATGGACAACTCGTCTTCCGCTGTAAATATATTTGCTTTTAGCGTTCCGAACAATTCAATTCAGCTTTCTGTGAAAAATAAATTTAAGATACAGGCCATATCTTGTTTGCCTTTTTTTTTTTTTTCGTAAAAATCATTGTCTTGCTTTGGAAGATAAACATTGCCTTCATGACCAAACGCCTTTCCCAAATCTTAAATTAATATTTGTCGAACGAAATTGAACATCACAGAAAAATTAAACCTTTCCACCATATACGTGTCTTTCCTATTCTGTAAGTGACCATATGACATTGTTTAGACCGTAAGGGCATACCCACTTTTCGCAAAAAAATAAAATGTATTGTCAGCGAAATAAACAAATGGACTTCAGGACAGCAAACTCGCTTCAAACAGCCAGGTGTTTTGTACGAAATATCACCGAAAAACAAAATTTGCAGCAGCTGTTGATCAAGGCATCAGAACAGACGCCCCACCCAGATCTGATGCGGGATAGCTAATCACAGCACTGTATCCAGACCTCGGGTGGTTCCAAGCAAGCCTATAGCTATGCTCAGCCCAAAACTCGTACACAGCTTTCGTGGAACACCCAATGACGGTTCTTTAGAAAGGGGGTAGACTCTCGGATTGGCCGAAAATGCTGACCTAGGTTCTAATACCCGCCCAAAATCTTGCCGGCAGCCAATAGGTAGCTAAGGTCGCGCTTGTGGGTTGGCCACATGCGCCCCTTATAAATGGTAAATTTCAATGCAGAGAGTCAGTTTCTCGCAATTTATTGCAACATACAAACCATGGATCAACTCTACGTTTCACCTGACCTGATTGCCGATGAAGCTTTTACGGCCAAGCCGCACGGCTAATCTTCACTGCAGTAGACCAGAATGAGCTATTTTCTTCCCAATTTGTTACGGAAAATTGCAACGAATTTCAAGTCCCGCTTGGTGGAGAAGGCACTGAGATGTGAGTATCTTATAAGTGTAATAATAAGTGTTTTGAAAAATTATGTTTAAATAATGTCTGTGTCCCATATGTACAGTAATATTATATATATATATATATATATATATATACAGGGTGTCCCATAAGTCTGGCATCATAGGAGAAATTCATATTTTTCTATTTCTACAGGCCATAATGACTGTGAGCAAGGAAGAACGAATCCAGATAATTCTACTCATAGGAAATCGGAGTCAAAGAGAGGCCGCTGCTGAATTTAACAGACTGGCATCCAGACCCCCAGCCAATAACACAGTTGTGTTAGCAGACTTGTTGCAAAGTTTAAGGAAACAGGATCCATAGAAGATAAACCATGCAGTGGACCTTCAAGGAGGTCCACTGACGATGATACAGCGACTGCTATCCTGGCTCATTTTAACAGAAGTCCCAATAAGTCTCTTCGGCGATTGTCCGCCGAGACAGGAGTGTCAAAATGTAGCATCCAATCCATTCTTTAGGCTCACAAATGGCATCCATATAAACTTCAGATCCTACAGAAATTAAGCGAAGATGATCCCGACCGGCGGATGGAATTTTGTGAATGGGCAACGGAACAATATGCTCGGGATGCCAATTTCCCGTCCACCATTCTGTTCAGTGACGAGGCTGTTTTTTATGGAAATGGTGAGGTAAATCGACAGAACACCCGCTACTGGTCTCAAAACAACCCTCACTAGTATACCTCTTCAAAGGAACAAGGTGCATATCGTGTGATGGTATGGTGTGGCATTTGGAAGGGTCGCATCATGGGCCCCCTCTTTTTCGATGAACATGTCACTGGAGGCACCTACCTACGTATGCTCAAGGGAGAAGCATTTCCCAGTGTCTTGAACGAAGAAGAAAATTTCCCAACATGGTTCCAGCAAGACGGCGCTCCTGCACATTACAACACCCAAGTAAGGGAATACATGTACCAACAATTCCCTGGTCATTGGATAGGACGTCGAAGGCCTGAGGAATGGCCAGCTAGAAGCCCGGATCTCACGCCACTAGATTTTTATCTCTGGGGCCACTTGAAAGCGCTGGTATACGCAGAGAAAATTAGAAGTGTTGAACATTTGCGGCAGCGCATTATTGGGGCATGTAACACCATTACTCCTGACATCATTCACCGTGTGCTTGCTGAATCGGTATCACGTCTGAATTTGTGTATTGAAAACAATGGTGGACATATTGAGCACGTTCTCTAAATAAAAGCTTTTGTTTTGCCTTTTTTATTATTTTTCCTATGATGCCGGACTTATGGACACCCTGTATATATATATATATATATATATATATATATATACAGGGTGTCCCGTAAGTCTGGACCCATAGGGATTTATAATATATTTTTTTATTGTTATTATTACTTTATTATTATTATTTTTTTATTATTTTTTATTATGATTTTTATTTGTGGGGCCACTTGAAAGCCAAAGTGTACGAGGTCAAACTTCAGAACATTTTCCACCTTAAAGCACGCATTGTGGAGGCGTGTCAAGAAATTTCTGCGACTGTGATTCAGAAAGTGCTGTCGCAGTGGAGATTGCGTCCTCAACTATGTGTGCGACACAACGGCGGACACTTTGAACAGATTATGTAATACATTTTTGGACTATTTTGTAATTTTATTATTTTTCCCTATGGGTCCAGACTTACGGGACACCCTGTATATATATATATATTATATATACCGGGTGTCCGAGAATTATTTGTACAAGTTTTGGCTGTTATTAAAAGTCAACCATGAAGTGTAGAAATTCCAGTGTTGTCCCATTTTACAGAGAATCTCATTATGTTTTTTCTGATACCAACTTTTGACAAGTTTTTTAGAAATTCCAGTGTGTCCGAAAATTATCTGTACAATTTCATCTTTTAATAAAATTCTTGATAACACACGTAAAATTTTTAAACAAGATTATTTAGAATCTGTATTTTCAAAAGTTTCTTTTATTAAAGTAACGTTGTTACAAACATTCGATATGTGCACCATTAGTGATTCGCAAAACATCCAATCGATAATCCAAATGTTGCCATGTACGCTGCAGCATATCCACATCAATTCGCTCAATAGCAGCTGTGATTCTTGCTTTTAAATCATCAATGTCTGTCACCCGCGTACAAAAAAAAAAACTTGTCAAAACTTGTTATCAGAAAAAACGTAATGAGTTTCTCTGTAAAATGGGACAACACTGGAATTTCTACACTTCATGGTTGACTTTTAATAACAGCCAAAAATTGTACAGATAATTCTCGGACACCCGGTATAGTGTATATATGGTCGCCAATACTTTTATCTGCACTCAAACTCGTAATGGAGCTTTAAGATTATTTTCACGATAATTCAGCATTGCCGTAGGATTTTAAGTTACCACACTGCAATAAAGGCGTTTTGATAATTATGTTTAATTAGTGTCTGTGTCCCATATATATATATATATATATATATATATATATATATATATATATATATATATATTGCATATATGGCGACCAATACTTTTATCTGCAATCAAACTCGTAATGGAGCTTTAAGAGGGGTTTAAACTAATCTCAGATCTTAACCCTAACTCTATATATATATATATAAACTGATGCGTGCAAAGCCCAAACAGCGAGATATATACTCTATCATAACCTAACCTAACCTAACCTATCCTAGCATAGCCTAACCGGGCGTAACCTAACCTAGCCTAACTTAGCCTAACCTAACCTAACCTAACCTAGCCTAACTTAGCCAAACCTAACCTACTCTAACCGGGTGTAAACTAACCTAACCTAACCTAGCCTAATTTAGACTAACCTAACCGGGTGTAAACTAGCCTAACCTGGCCGAACTTAGCATAGCATAGCCTATCCTAGCATAGCCTAACCGTACGTAAACTAACCTAACCTACCCGCAGATAGTATCTCTCAGCGCAAACAAATCTCATTTATTTATTAGCACTGAATAACACTATTTTTCCCGTTAAAACAACGCCGATGTTAGGGCACAAAACGAGTTACACGCATCCAATTTCATGACATTTGTTTTACTTGCAGGAGCGATACCGAGTTAGGGCGTGTTATAGCAACTTTTGACGAAATGGGGGCGCCACCCCCATCCATCCCAGTGATCCAGATGTCGTGGTATTGGGACGGGTCGACGAGTGCCAAAGCATAGAGGAGTTGTTGTATTTTTAGATTATATAGTACGTTTTTACTTTTCTTGTGAATGCTTAAACGCTAAGTTATAGTCAAATTGAAATAATCGCGTTTTCAAATTTAATTTTCATTCTCTGATATATATATATATATATATATATATATATATATATATATATATATATATATATATATATATACATCGTAAACACTGATGAGATGTCATAATAACTGCTTTGAAAATTAGGTTGTATTGCTTCTCGTTTATAATTGACAGTCTAATTTTCCTTTTGTTCTGAATTTTCTACAACGTGAAAATTATTCTCGTTGTGCTTAACTATCCGCTGTCTCCATCGCTATTATATCACCATTTGTATATATTGTTGCAACATCTTTCAACATTGCAATGCAACTTCTTGTGACATTTTGCAACATTGCATTGTAACATCTTGCACCATCGCATTGCAACATCTTGCACCATCGCTTTGTAACAATATACATATATATATATATATGTATATATATATATGTATATGTTGGAACTTTAAGATTATTTTACGATACTGCGGTACTACAGTAGGATTTTACCAAATTGCAATAAAAGAGCTTTCAAAAACGTGCTTAATCATGACCCCTATATATATATATATATATATATATATATATATATATATATGATAGTCAACACTTTTAACTGCATCCAATTCCATGACATTTATTTTAATTACAGGACCGGGACGGAGTTAGACCATGTTATAAACACTTTTGACGAAAGGAGAATGAATGAAGTGATAGCAGCCCCACCTAGCCTACTCAGCGAATCAGAAGTCGTGGTGTTGGCGCGGGAGAGCGAGCGTCAGGCTGTAGAGGAAATAATGTAAGTGCTTTGAAGCTATATAGTATGTTTTTACATTTCTCTTGGAATTTAAGATAATGCAGCACACAGTAGGTTTATTTAAATTAAGGGCTCTCGATAATTTAAAGATGAATTTTTCTCGTTTATAATATAACCTGACCTTCATTCAGTGTTAATTAGCTTATAAATGCCGCAACAAACACGTTTTGAAAGAAGTTTGTGCTTTATTCTCGGTCTATACATATATATATATATATATATATATATATATATATATATAACGTTTCAATCGGAATTAACTTATAAAAGGCCACAATAATTGCAAAAAAATTTCAATTATTCTCTACATCCTTTATCGTTATTTCAGCATATACAGGGCGTCCCAAAAAAATGTATACACACTTTAACAGCTAATAGCTCAATTGATGTTTCTTTCTTTCCAAGTTAAACCCATTAGAATTAATAATGGCAGTCAGACTAAGCTTTGAACAAAGGAAATTCATTCTAAAATGCTACTGGAAGTGTGAAAACGCAGTTGAAGTGCAAAGACAGTTTAGGAGGGAGTTTCAAACAGATCCACCAACGCGACTTACCATCACTCGAATTAGAGATAAGTTTGAAGCCGATGGAACTGTTCAGAATGTCCACAAGAAGCGTTCCGGAAGACCACGGACATCGACAAGCCCCACAAAGCAAGAAAGAGTACTGGAAACGTATCACCAAAGTCCAAGAAAATCTGTGCGGCAAGTGAGTCGTGAGGTAGGAATTTCAGAATCGTCTGTCCAACGCATTTTGAAGCGCTGTCAATGGAAAAGTTACATTCCAAGATTAGTCCATGCTATTAATGAAGATGATCCGGACCGAAGAGTGGAGTATTGCGAGTGGTACTTGGCACGATGTGGATGTGGATTGGACGAAGGGGTTTCGTAGAATACCCTCCGCGTTCACCAGACCTCACACCACTAGACTTTTTTATGGGGATACTTAAAAGACAAAGTCTACGCTATAAAACCTGCAACAGTCGCTGAATTGAGAGCAGCCATTGAACGAGAATGCACACAAATACCAAACGAAATGTTTCGTGATGTTTGCGATTCCATTGCTTCGCGTTATCAGCAGTGCCTGGACCAGAACGGACGTCAGTTTGAAAACAGGCGTTGACAAAACAATTAAATAATGTCTGTAGATTCTATTACATTTTGAAAATGAAATGTATTTTAATAAACACTGCCTTTATAAGTATTTAAAGTGTGTATACATTTTTTTGGGACGCCCTGTATATATATATATATATATATATAGGCGTGTTTATATTTGTACATTTCTTGCACATTTAGGTTTTCAGAAATATTAAAACTTTTATGAAGTGCCTTCGTGTAGAAAAATAATTTTCTCTTTATTTTTACTTAACCTTATATGACCGAGACGGAGATAGATCATATTATAAACACTTTTGACAAAAGGGTGATAAATGAAGTGGTAGCCACACCACCTAGCGAACCAGAAGTCGTGGTATTGACACACATCCGGTCAAGCGAGTGCGTGCTCATCGATGAGATTATGTAAGTATTTTTTGAGGTTAAGAAAAAACACAATATATTTTCATTTTATTAAGCAGTAGAAAAACATGTACAAAAAGGGCCAGTGCCCAATTCTTGATGGTTACAAATGTATATATAGGTTTACACAATATAGATCTTACACATTACATGGGGTACTAACATATGGGTACCTTTTTTTTTATCTGTCTGCACACATATTTATCATTCAGCTCTGTGTCGCACAAATCCAATAATTTTAAAAATTTCATAAATCCCTTCCCACGTGACATGTGCATGAGAAAAAAATACAATACAATCCACATGTTTCAATATAATATCCTTGAAGGCGATAAGGATTCCAAATAACCTCAGGCACAGGTAATCGCGCGATAAACTGTGCAATTGTCGAGTCATGCCATGGTGGGAAACTGAGTGAACCGAAATAGTACATTCTTTCCTTAGTTTTAAAATAGATTGCAAACCAATGAATACCATTATCCCCCGCAATGTCGGTGTTAACGATTGCCCCGTATCAGTTTCTTGAAGTATCCAGCTTCAATATTTCATTCTTTGCAAAAAACCCGATAAATATGGAACGCGCGAAACAGTCACTCTTCATCACTCTCTGGAGTTTATGTGCATCCATTTTAAAAATCTGTCGTGACGTTCCTAAATCTATCTACTTCTATTAGGCCCTGTGATTCTAGATACACGAGTGCACTTAAAGGCGTGTCTATAGCTTTAGCAAACTCCAATCTCACTGAGACGGTGCCAGTCTGCTGGGCGTTTAAATGCGTATTTATGCCAGCTGTTAAGTCAGGCGTAAAGTCGAATGAGTAAATATTAAGCTTTTCCACAAATTCTTTCTGAGTTATCCCGAAACCGAGCTCATCACAAGCACCTGTATTATGAGCTAAACTACTATAAGCTCTCGCGCAGTGTGAGACTACCCCAGTTGTTGAGTAATCCACAGTCATTATCCCACCCAGAGCGATACCATTTACGAATAGAGTAATAATTTTAAGCCCGAAATTCTCGAATTTTAAGGCACTCTTTTTATAATTTCCATTCGTCGAGGCTGCAGTCCAATGAAAATCCTTTTAGGTAGGACTCCAAGAGCAATGTTTTCTATATGTTTCGATGCCAGCCCTGCGAGTACCGTGCACAGTTTGATCTGTACCCTGTTAATTGGATATTTCACTGTGGCGTGTACCAGTTCTTTCTCGATTTCTATATGTTTCGGGGAACTTAATTTCACTCGGCGTATACGCAAATACGTTTCCATGATGTGTATCACAACGGGTTTCGCGCCTTCTTCTTGATCAGCCCCCAGATTTATGCAGATCTCAGGGCTCGTGCGGGTAAGCTTCAATTTCATATCTACCCCGTTCATAAGCAACTTCTCCTGGAAAGTAAAGTCTGTATGCAGGCGTCCAAAACATTCGTATATCTTTTTTTAGAATTTTTAAATTTATCCTTTATTCCATCTTCATCTTTAGTGTGGTAATACCCCTCGGCGGTTAAAAAGGTGTCCTTCGCTTCTTTTGAAAAGTTGAGGACATTTTCCAGATACGATCGTAGGTGGTAGTACCCCGTGCCTGCCGAGATGTTAGTCTGATTTAAATATACGTCACACTGACTGAATATGGAGTGCAGAAAGTTGGTTTCGGGGTATGCAGCATAACTATCATCGCAATCCGTTCCGTCAGAATGGGCAATGCGTAGTTTAGCATACATGTGCATGCAACTCGGATCAAAAAAGTAAGGGCCTGAGCTGGGTATCACGAATTCTATAGGGGCACTGGGTGAACTAATTGTGTTTAACGGGTTAATTGTAATAAAGTCGCTATTTTCAATAGAGACCTGTGTAGGGGCATATCAAAGAGGGACAGTTCCGATTTACAACATTGTGAACTACACGGATGAATGAAACGTGCCATGACGAGTCAGAAATAGTGCCACCTTCCCTCGACGAGTATTAGTCAATCTATGATTCGTGAGAGTAGCGTCCTCAGCTTATATCAGTTAAAAAAATATCAGCCATAGGTTTCATACGCTTTGAACACTTCTTTTTTGTTCCCTTTTACGTTTAACGTCACGTGATGGTAACCCCTTCTTCCTAACAGTTCTCTTCTTCTTTCCACCACGTGATGGTAACCCCTTCTTCCTAACAGTTCTCTTCTTTCTACCACGTGTTGGTAACCCCTTCTTCCTAGCAGTTCTTTTCTTTCCACCACCACGCATTTTTCTCTTCGCGTCTTTGATGATTTCATCCCGCGTACGCCTTAAATGTTTTTTAGAGCTTCTTTAGGCATAGTTCCACACAATATGTCCTCTGCCGCGTTAAAACCTGTTTGTAACGCCTTCCTCCTAGGTACCTGGCCCCCTCTTCAACAGTGGGACAGCGGTGCGTAGTATGGATGAAAAAATGGATCCAAGTCCACTACCACGCTGGTATCTCACCCCTCGGTATACCGTGAAAGGCTTTCTGGCCATTATAACTCAGTGCGTCGAAAATGCAGCTTCACTGTTAAGCTTCCGTCACCGAATGGGAAATTTTTGCCCTCAATCGTTCTTATATATATTGAGATATTAGTTATTAGATTAGTTGCGACATTCACATAATGGGGTATGTCATATGTAATACTGAAGCTCCTTCCTCTATGGTTGGGTATGTGTGCTATGCGCAGCAGGCGTGCCTGGGTATCCCCAACAAACTGGTGTTCCGCTATATTGCTGTAAATATAGCAGATGTCTGGAGGCTGAGAGCTTACATCCAGCTTCTCCATCCGCAAGTGATATATTAAGCTGGACAAATCATGTGGTGACTCGTGAAAGGTGTCTCTTTGGAAGGCTGCACGATAACGCCCCTCGGTTATAATTTTGAACACTTTTCCGTCTTTAAGATTTCTATTAACCTTTGATTTTAGGACTAGAGTATGTGCATGGTTTCCTCTGTTTACGATTTCGTATAATAAATCATTCGTAAGATTTGAGTTTTTAAAACTTACGTTTAAGTCTCTCACAACATCCTCAGCCGTACCATAACGCCCCGGTCCTAGTGTCACTGTTGTACTGAAAAACTGTGCAACCTTAGTCCGGGCGATACGTATAGTTTCATCCCGAGTTAATCCGGCTTTTTCACACTCATCAATGTCTCTAAGAACCGTAAATACGGTATCTTTATAATCAATATTTAAAAAGAGGGTGTCCAGCTGAAATTCACATATCCCCACCTCATACGAATCACGACCCAATTCAATGGGCCCATGGAGTTCAGTTACAAAGTTGGCTAGTGTGTTGTTAGGGTGTACAGACAGGGATGAGGAGGACGAGTGTGACGTAGAATTGGTTGGGAGTCATGCTGCATACTAATTAAGCTTCATTACTGCATCAGCTTTTATATAGGTATTGAAGCTTTCTGGGTAACCTAGCCACTTCACCAGGTACATTTTTCTCTTTCCTGTACCTTTGCTTCCTAAAATTTTCTCAATTTTAAACACATTTTTTCCTAAATTAAATGCCACTTTCTGCATTTCCTCGCGGTAAAAGCCTCCCGAGATCTCTTCTCCATTCAAATCTTCAACGTAATACATCATTATCTCACCTTTAGGCATCATAGCTCTAACTTTAAAAATCTCGCGTGTCCATCCTTGCTCAAAACCCTTCGCGAATTTACTTCCCGAACGTGACAGTCTTACATAGTCATTGATTTTGAAACGCTCTGAGGGTGGTGGTGGTGGTGGTAGCGACACTCCATCTCTTCTTTGGCGCTTACCTCTTTCTAAAACATCGTTAGGCGTTGTACTGATCGTACGATGGTGTGAACGGTTGTAGGATGAAGCCAATGAATCGAGAACGTTTATATATCTGTATGTGTTTTTATGTGTAAAATATCGGGGCATGCTTTCCTTTACGGTACGTTGAACTCTTTCAGCTAAAGAAGCCTTATGTATAGAATTGGAAGTGTAATAGCTGATATTAAACTCTGAAAGCATGTTCTGAAAAGCTCGTCCTATAAATTCTTTTCCCATATCCGTACAAAAATAGCCAGGAATCCTGTTTTCTTTCAACATCAGCGTTTTGGCTGCTTTAGCAACTGTTTCAGGCGATTTATTTTTTAGGGGAATTAGCCACAGGTATCTAGAGAATACATCTATTATGAATTGGATGTAACGGTAGCCATCGTTGTACACTGAATATCTTTGCATGTCTGTTAAATCTGCCTGCCAAATAGAGTCAATCGAGGCGGCTGTTGTCTTGGCTGTTTTAAACCTTTTTCTCACCGGTTTATGAAGTGTATAAGCGTCCTGGCCGCGTAAAAATTTCTCAACATCTTTTTTCCTTACACCATAAACACCTCTGTACAATCTATTAACGCCGACATAGGATGCTGGGTTGGAAATGTCATAATAGTGCTTACTTAATACGTTAGCCATTTGCGTATTTTAGAGGCACGTGGATAAGGTTGGCCGGCTATTATCTTCTTTCTCCTCTTCAGAGACACTGCAGCTGCTGGTGGCGAAGGCGTACTCAGTTGTGACACGTGCGGTGCATGTTCCAAGTCTTTTAACCCATTCAGATTACCTATCAATGTTTTGGGGACATTTATTTGTTGTAGTCTTGCTTAAATATTCCGCCATCCTGTTGGTGAGGGCCTATCCCACTTTTTCACCAGATCATGAACAATATCAACGATATTGGATCCTTGTACCCTTGTTCCTTCAACAATGACCTGGCCGGTATCGGCCCATTGTATGATGGGGTCCTCACTCAATAGATTATAAAGACTTAGCCCTTTATTCCTCAATTTATGGGGGAGGCTGTTTTTTAGCACATGTTCGATGTGCTGTGTTCCGCTACTCTTTGGTTGCTCAGACCTTGTGTCGCTATGCGCAGCGCTACTCGAGCTGTGCCTCACGGGTAGCTCTGTAGGATGCTTATAATCATCGTACTCATGAAGAAATTTCTGCAAAGCCTCTTGGTACAAGATCCTTTTCTCATCAGGTGCCGTTTCACTGTTTAATAGGTCCAGCAACTCACTTTCCATTCTTTTAAGTCTACTTTTACGGGGCTCTAGAGCCGCATCTGGACTAATTTGTAATGAAGCGTACACCTCGTGC
The DNA here is from genome assembly GCA_023014485.1 of Bathynomus jamesi. Taxonomy (NCBI): domain Eukaryota; kingdom Metazoa; phylum Arthropoda; class Malacostraca; order Isopoda; family Cirolanidae; genus Bathynomus; species Bathynomus jamesi. The sequence continues at coordinate 265,648 of JAJOZX010005034.1, read as the reverse complement.
GGGATCACAACCACCTTCTTCATTATATTAATCTCGTCAGTAAAGGCCCCCAAATTGAAAAAAAGATGGGGAGGAACGAACCGCCTCTTTGTACAATAATACGCTTTTTCTTAACCACAGTCTGACTTTTATGGGCGAGCGTCCGTATTATGTTCTCGTAACGACGTAAGCGAGTCTTCTGAGAGGATTTCATTAGAACATTACATTTTATAACATTAAGGCAGATTTCACAGATGCATTTTAAAAAGTGAGAGTCGATATTTTTAACAAAAATCTCCTGCAATGCTCGAGGCAGTCGTTGATAGATTTTTATTAATTCGCGGTATTTCTTTAGCCTATTCGTCATTCTGGAATATTTACGGCTTCAGGCTAGTTTTGAAATATATTCGTTCTTAGAAGCACCCTGAACGTGTTTCGCGGGTGAAGGTCACGAAGCAAATATCCATAACGTTGCTTTGTGACCTCTTTATAAACCTCCAAAAACTCCTTACGCTGTTTCGGGAACATTTGACTGGCTAATACCCCAATTTCTGACACATCTCTACGCTGCGCAAATAAGACTAGATATTGCGTATTTAACGACAAATCGCGCATGTATCTATTTTTGAAAAAAAGATTCTGATTGATGAAGAACACACTGATGTTAAGGTGGTGAGAGAATACTGTAAACGTCTTGGCAAACGTTTTATCCATCTCCATCATGAGGTCGTCAATTACGATGACTGTATGTTCATTTCCCTTTAGCGAATTAATGTCATAGACCCCCTTATGGAACAAAACATCATCTTGGTACTCGTTGAACAGTGATTGATATGTCGAATAGCACCATATAACTTTATGCACAAATTTTGAGAACATTTCCCACTTTTCTTTAATGATATTAAGCATAAACACCGTTTTACCACAACCTGTCGGTGCAGATATAATACATGTGGATGGGCTTGTGAATCTGAATTTTTCTACACATTCCATTTCTAACACGTCACACCCCTAAGTGGGTCATTTACAGAATATTACAAATAACGAGTTCTGCTCCTTATATTTTGTTTTCTTCTTCAACAGAACCGTGAATGACGACGATGTACACCCCTCCCCATCATCGATATCACGGATGAATCCGTTGACCGTGCATCTACATTGCCCATACCCTCCGATGAACCCTCACCAGCGACACCTGTTGCACGTTCAAAGCGGAGACATAATGAAGAGCCCTACACGTCACGTATAAAGCGCGTCAGGAATGCGCCGGTTGTTAGACCACCAGTAGTGGAGCCCCAACCCTCTACGTCTTACGCAACAACCCCCACAGTAGAGCATTCCGCCAATATAACCCCTAAGTGAAAACCGTGTCACTGGCGTGAAGACTGTGTACTCGTTTAATGATTGCTGGTGGCATGGATGCCCCCGTCCTGAGTGTGGAATCGTGGGAGATATCCACGGTAGATCTCCTGCCGACTGTCTTACGTGGACGCGTACCCGCGATCAGCTTATAAGCTCCCAGTTCACTCACAAAGTCTTGTGGGAGCATGAATGTGATGCACGGATGGTAACAGACGGGGCGTACCGTGAAGAAATAAACGCGATCAAGTGTTCAATGGTGCTGGATCCTCTCAAATGCGGCGATAGCTTGTTCGGTGGGCGTACAAATCCCTTCAAGTTAGACTTTCCACCTACGGAGGGTGTGAAGCTCCACTACTAGCATTTCTGTTCTTTATACCCCCTACTTGATGAAGAACAATCCGTACCCCGTGGGTGCGCTTGAAAAAATAGTGGGCCCTAACCTACCCTCCATCAACGAATTTTCAAGAAATTTGAACGGATAATATTTCGGCCTTTCTTTCGTAGCGATTTATGGATGCCGATCTTACCCGTCGTTATAGATCACAAACTCATGTTTCCCTTGTGCTTGAAGTATGCAGAAGAGACCAATGGTGATTGTGATCATACACCCCACCAGCTTAAGATCAGAGGTGTATACACAAGCCCTGAGCTGGCCCTAGCCGTTCACCATTGGTATAAAATAATGAAGATACATAAGGTGTGGAAGTTTCAGAAACTGCCCAACCTTTTCACACCATACATAAAAGCATTTTTTAATGATAAGGTTAGGCATCAGGGTATCCGCGAGGGGTTGAAACCGAAGACGAAAAAACGTCTTATATTCTACAGAAGCTAAGGCTAACAAAGACCCTAAGATCCACTCTAAGGTTAGCCCGAGATAGAGGAAAGAGTAGGGGGTGAAGAGAAAAGAAGAGAATAAGGGGTTAAGTAAGGAGGAACACCTATCACTCGTGGGTTAACATTCATTCAGAAAAAGAGAAAAAAGACTCACCATCATCATCCGCCGGCCACTGCCGACAAGTCAGAAAAATAGTCGGAGAGAATAGGAGACGTGTGAAAAGAAGTAAAATAAGAACGCTTACAAACCATGCAAACAGTCTTAACTCACTGTCATACCATGCAAACTACAAACATGCAAGAAAGAGAGTTACAGACATGCAAAGTAAGTAGGGGATAAGAAAAAAAAAAAGTAGGTAAAGTTAAACAAAAAGTGGGTTAGTTTACGCTACGAGCTACATATACGTTCGTGTTAGTCTAATTTTATAATTTTATTGCTAGCATCACAAGCTGGCATGTCAAAACCTGGCATTTATCGTTAACAGACTCATCCTCGAGCACCACCACCAGAGCTCCAGTTGCTAACTTTGTTTTTTTATTTTAAACAACGTCAATATTTTTAAAATGTCTGTCAAGACGGTTCTTAATTAAACATATTAACGCTGGTAGAATGAACGACTGATGCGGGAAGATTATTCCATTTATCAATTACTTTAAACGTAAAGACGTTTTTAGCGATATTAGTAATGAAACGTCTGCCACGCAACTTAAATCCGTTATTACAAGTATTACTATTATCGAAAGTGAATTTGTCAAAATTTACGTTATCGATGTTATTAACGATTTTGAAAACTTCAATAAGCTCCCCCCTTAATCTCCTAGTTTCGAGTGAATACAGGTCTAACTCTTTAATCCTATCTTCATAAGGCTTGTTGCGCAATGACGGAATTAGTTTCGTGGCACGACGCTGAACCCTTTCTAACCTATCAATATCCTCACGCAAGTACGGGCACCAAAACTGAACGGCATATTCTAAATGAGGCCTGACTAGGGACTTGTAAAGGGGCAATATAATATCCTTCGATTTAAATTCGAAATTACGCGCTATGAAGCCTAACATCCTATTAGCTTTTGCGCAAGACTCCAGGCACTGGTTCCTAACCTTTAAATCCTTAGATACGCGTACGCCTAAATCTACTTCCTCGTCAACGCTCGCTAACTCCCTATCATCCATCGTGTACGTGTAATTATTGTTGCGAGAACCTATATGCAAAACTTTACATTTGTCTACGTTAAATTGCATCTGCCACTTATCTGTCCACTCCATAATCCTATTTACATCGTCTTGGAGCCTATTCTATCGTCCTCGTTAACAACCTTACCGCCTATTTTAGTATCGTCCGCGAATTTTGACACGTTACTAGTCAATCCTACATCTATGTCGTTAATGTAAATTACGAATAGCAATGGGCCTAACACTGAACCCTGTGGGACACCGCTACCTACATCTAACCACCCGATTCACTACCATTAACTACGACCCTCTGCCTCCTAGCACGAAGCCATTCTTCTAACCAGTTAGCTACCTGACCGCGTATACCGTGCGCTTTGACCTTCGCAATTATCCTATGCGGAACTGTATCGAACGCCTTTTTAAAATCTAGATAAATAACGTCAGACGCTCTATGCCTATCGTATTCGCGCACTATTTCGTTATAAAATTCTACCAAATTAGTTAAACAAGACCTATGGCGTCGAAACCCATGCTGACTACTATTAATCAAATCTCTACTTTCTAAGTGATCGATGATACGATCCCTAACTACGTATTCCAAAAGTTTACCGACAATTGACGTTAAGCTAATGGGCCTATAATTGCTAGCTACTGCGCGGTCGCCTTTTTTAAAAATAGGCGTGACGTTAGCTAATTTGAAGTCTTCAGGAATAATCCCCGTTTCGAGTGACTAATTAAAAATCTTCGTTAAGGGGCCTACGATAACATCTTTCAAATCTTTCAAATGTCTGGGATAAAAAGCGTCCGGGCCTGGAGCCTTGCTAACTTTTAGCCTATCGATATAATGCGCAATCTCACCCTCGTAAACAGTTATTTCATCCAAAATAGTCTCGCTACTAAATGGAACGATATCGTCCACGTCAGGGACATTATTTACGTCTTCTACGGTAAAAACTGTCGCAAAAAAGTTATTGAAAATACCCGCCATCGCCTGAGCGTCAGAAGCCAAAGCGCCATTAACATCCACTAGAGGGCCTATGTTATCTTTTATCGGCTTACGATTATTAACGTATTCAAAAAACTTTTTTGGATTATGTTTACTATCCGCAGCTATGAGTATCTCTAAATTACGCTTGGGATTCCTAACTGATCTTTTAACCAGACCTCTAAGCTCGATATACCTATTAAAGTTAGCTGCCGTGCCATTGCGCTTATTAAGTCTATACGCTCTATTACGCTCGTTTATGAACTCGCTATTTCCCTAATCCACCACTTCGGCCTACCATGATTTCTAGCGCGCTTGGGCCTACGAGGAATAAACTCACTTTCAATATTCCTAAAACTTTCTTTAAACGTCACCCAACGCAAATTTGTGTCATTACCCATAAATAATTTATCCCAGTCCACTACTCTCCTCCTATCCGCAAAACTATCAAAATTAGCCCTACGAAAATCAGGGACTTCTATTACATTACTATCCTGAGTGTTTTTTATCGCTAACTTAAACCTAAGAATTTGATGATCACTACATCCTAAACTCTCGCCTACTTCTAAACCTTCAACTATATTCTCGCCGTTCGTCATCACCAAATCTAAAATATTGTCACCGCGCGATGGTTCGGTACCTATCTGTCGTAAAAAGTTATCTTCCATAAACTCAATCTCAAACCCTCCTCATTACCAGTAAAATTCCCGTAAATAACATTAGGACAGTTAAAGTCTCCGACAATTATACTGTTCCGATTGTCAATAAAATTACCATGAAGTGAGTAAAATCTAGTATCTGTATCGAGGGGTTGAACGGGAGGTCTATAAACAACAAAATTAAAACTAATACTACGCGCCCTAACTTCAACACATATCGCATTAATTGCTGCCGGAAAATCCAACTTAACCTCGATAGCCCTAAGGGAATTACGAATGTACAGCAAAACGCCGCCACCAAACCTATGTAACCTATCATTAGTAAAGAGTTTAAAACCCGGTATATCAAGTTCCCCCAACAAGTGCCGAGTCACGGTATTTAACCAAGTTTCAGTGAGAGCAACTGTATCATAGTTGCCGGAATAAATTATCGCCTTAAATTCATTTAATTTATTTTTAATACTACGCGCGTTACAATAAAAGACGTTTAAGTTATTTTTTACCACGAGCCCGCGTTTTACACTATTTTTCTCGTCGGGCCCGCGTACCCCGGACCCACAACGTTTAAAGAATGCTTCGACCTATACAGCTGTCGCACGTTTTCGTCTATTAACCTATCTAGCCTAGCATTCCCTATTTCAGTGAAATGCACCCCCATCTTTTATAAAAAGGCTAGGATCACTGAATTCGGACCACAGCTTTACGAAGGGTACATTTTCCTCAGCACAAATCTCTTCTAATTTATTATTGAAAAATATTGTTTTTGACGTAATCCTAAAACCCAACCAGTGCCTAGGGGTAATACCTAGAACTAAGACCTATCTGACCTCGCCTTCAGGGACCTAATTAACCCCCTATATCTCTCCAAAAGGTCAGGCACTCTCGTATCGGGCCTATACGAGTCGTTGCCTCCTACCATTGTCACCAACATTGAGTGACGGGATGCAACGTCAATCCTATCCACTTCGTCTCTAACTCTGTCAACCCTGGCCCCTGGGAGACAGACCCTCCTCCTCTTGGTTGGATACCGTTCAACGAACTCTTTGTCCATGTGGCGCACTAAAGAACCCCAATTAAAATAGTTTCCCCCTCATTCACGTCCCTTTCCAAATGGGCGAAAGGGTTCGAAACCTCGATAGGGGGGGATTCCTATCACCTAACGTACGCGGCCTAGCTCCACCCTTAACTTCTCTAAATCCCTCCCCATCTACTACTTTCGGACTAACCTTAACCTCTTCCTCAACTCTATCCAACCTTCCCGACAAGCTATCTAAACTAGAAACTAGGTTATGCACCTCACCCTTCAAATTACTAACGTCTTCAACGTTAGTATTGGTTCGGCTTCCGTCAACCGTAGCCCTACCCCTGCCCTCATCAAGTGTTGCAAGTCTTTCCGCTACCTATTGGGTACGGGTGAAGATAGAGAATGAAACGAAGTATATCGTGAAGGCTAAGGGTATCACATTTAACCAAGCGAATCGGCGGGTTGTCAACTTTGATTCGCTGAAGGAGTTAGTGTGCTTGGATGATGAGGGTGATCGGCCGCCCCAACTGACTGTAGGCACCCACAATTTTCGGGCGCAGAAGCTGGCGGGCGTGAAGAAACTTAGGGGTACAAAGGTGTGCCGTAACACCTATAGGAAACGCTACCAGGTGCCTGTTATCTATGAAACCGTACCCTTTGGATACCATAATCTTTGATATGTCTATTCCTAACAATTATTACACGTATTTGTAAATATATACAGGGTGTCCAAGAATTATCTGTACAATTTTTGGCTGTTATTAAAAGTCAACCATGAAGTGTAGAAATTCCAGTGTTATCCCATTTTACAGAGAATCTCATTAAGTTTTTTCTGATACCAAGGTTTGACAAGTTTTTTAGAAATTCCAGTGTGTCCGAACATTATCTGTACAATTTCATCTTTTAATAAAATTCTTGATAACACACGTAAAAGTCTTACAAGATTATTTAGAATCTTTATTTTCAAAAGTTTATTTTATTAAAGTAACGTTGTTACAAACATTCGATATGTGCACCATTAGTGATTCGCAAAACATCCAATCGATACTCCAAATGTTGCCATGTTCGCTGCAGCATATCCACATCAATTCGCTCAATAGCAGCTGTGATTCTTGCTTTTAAATCATCAATGTCTGTCACCCGCGTACATTTCTAAAAAACTTGTCAAAACGTGCTATCAGAAAAAACATAATGAGATTCTCTGTAAAATGGGACAACACTGGAATTTCTACACTTCATGGTTGACTTTTAATAACAGCCAAAAATTGTACAGATAATTCTCCGACACCCTGTACATCTTGATTATTTCGTTTATTAAATAAATCATGTTTCAACTGGCGTTTTACTTGGCGTGAAGTAAAGCTCCGCCCACTGTAAGACCGCCGACGTGAGTCACGCCGCAGGTAGAGCAGACCTCTACCCTTCCGTACTCAGTTGACCTCTGTATACCCTTGAGCTCAGACGTGTATTCTTTCGCATAGAAGAAAATGGCCACCTTTAATATCGCGTGAAAAACTCCCTATACCCGCCTCCTTTGCATCATTTAAGGCTGCATTGAATCTTGCGAAGGGCCAGGTTATTCAAATACTCTACGGATATTCTGGAGAGGGGATTGTAGGATTTCGCAGTACAGACGATGTACTGAAGTATGTTATAGAACTAAGCTTTATAAAGGCTCACGTGCATCGCGTGGTAGAAGAAGCAACACGATCAGAAGATAATCAACAGCTATGGATAGTGAGTCTTGTGAATGAGTGGTGTGATAAGAGGTATTATATCATGTTACACAACACCGATTACTCGTACCATACGGTTGAAAATGTGAATCTTGTCATCATGGACAATCTTAAGTATTTTTACCACTACATTAATATACTGTATATCATGATGAGGTTTGTAGTGAGGTTGTGGCTAATGGCTATGTGAGTTTTTAACAGATTTTAGAGATGAGTATCGTCTGCTACACAATAATATATATACACATTAATACATATCATGATGAGGTTTGTAGTGAGGTTGTGGCTAATGGATTGTGTGGGTTTTTAACAGATTTTAGAGATGAGTATCGCGTGTTAAATAAAAAGGATAAATATGAACATATGTTTCTCTCTAATAGCGCCCCGGCTTGTGAAGATGTTTAGCAGTGATAAAACATTTAAAAAATGTGTTTAGTTCGTGAAAATCCCCCTTTGCAAAAATGTCTGATACGTATTCGTGGTAGTGATGACACATTAAAACCGAAATTATTTTTTTTATCGGAAAAAATATCTGCCCAATATAATGGGATACAACGACTCGATCAGCGCTGTACACGTTTCATTAGATTATGGTGTGACTCACTCCTCACGGAGCATACGAGCTCGAACAAACCCATTCACGTTTCATCAGGGTGATTCACCCCGCCCGTCCAGCCGATCCTGCCTGACTGCCTCCTGCGGCTCATAGTCATCTCAGAGTTTGCGCCGAGTGATTGTGTCAGTCATCTCGATCCGTGTGAACGTGCGAATACGATGGAACTCCCTTTGAGAAGCATTCTCAACGCCTCGTACGGCGTCTCCGTGACGAAGTCATTGCGAGTATTCAGGTGAGAAACCGGCACCATTAACTGTGTTTGAAACGATCTGCAGGCATGCAAGCAAACGTAACGTTATTTATTTAAGTCTTGAGGAGATGCATAAAATCTTCGTGGTGGTTGAGAGGTGGGCTGAGGACCGTTATAAAATACCAGCTGACGTGGGTATAATAAGAGAGGTGATTAGTGACGCCTCCTCATATTCCATTGTTTGTACATTGAGTGTAAATAACGAGCAACCACGCATTGATATACGACTGATGTGGAAGAACACAGCTGATAATGACGTTCTTGTTCCTACACGAAACCGTTTCATCCTCGACAGAAGGTTTGAGATCGTCGAATTCCGTAAGCTGAAGCCTATATTAGATGCGCGTGTTACAGACCTGAATTATTTTCACACGGTACTTGAATACGTTTACACCGCTCTGCTCGACGGATTTGTTGAATGTAGGAATGAACAGGGGGAGAACGGTCTACATCTGGGTGCATATTTAAAAGGTCTAAATTCTTCGAAATATCCTAGGTTTGGTACAAAGCACTTGAAGGTACAGAGCTGAGTTCGCCTACAATGTTCACCCTGAAGAACTATACCTCTATTTAGTGGATAGGTGTCGTTACGATTTGGTAGAATATTTCAATTGCCGCTATGCCAAGTGAAGAAGAGTTCACGATTGAAAAGGTCGGGACGTTAAGAAAAAGTCCACGATTGGAAAGGCATGATTATAAACTTGTATTTAATGTTATGGTTAACGATGACATTTTTGTGCGTGCTTTTGATTGTGTTCTAGCTGTATTTAAAGACAATTTTCCCGCCGAGTGTAAAGTGGGTACAAAAATAGTATTGAGCGATATGAAAGCCATTTATGTCGAGTATAGACCGCCGCATCAGTTAAACGGTGAGGTGATGCTTGGGCGGTTTTACCACATCGTAAAAAGTAATGCCGATTTGGATATAGACTCTTTAATATGCGAGTTTAGCGTTTTGCATCGTAGAACGTAAAGAAATATATATATATATATATATATATATATATATATATATATATATATTTCCCGTAATATTATGATTATACGTTTTGTATATATTTTCCTCTACTAATATTTAATAATATAACTTTTGATAATATAGCTATATATTTTTCTAATATTTTGTTAATACTAAGTTTTGTATGATAATATATAATTAATATAACTATATATTTTTCCTGTACTAATATTTGATAATATAATTTATGATAATATAACTATATTTTTCTAATATTTTGTTAATACTATGTTTGGTATGATTATATATAATTAATGTAACTATATATTTTCTAATATTTTGTTAATACTATGCTTTGTATGATTATATATTTTCCGTCCTATTAATTGATCATATATATATGTCCCATCGAATATCCATTAATTCATAAACAGAACGTTGTATTAGTGTTTTATTTATTCTTTGAACACTATTATATCCATAATATAAATAAAAAATTAAAATAAATGTTGGTACCTGACAACTATCCTCATATAAATAAAAACATATGGTGGTACCTGACAACTATCCTCATCTAAATTAAAACAAATGGCGGTATTTAGCAACTCCCTATAATAAAAATTAAAATATATGGTGGTATTTAGCAACTCTCCCTAATAAGGTATACCTTAACAATTACAATGCTATCTGGCAACTCAGCAGCCAAATGGCTGAATAATATAAGGAAAAATTAAAAAATAAAGAATCTGGCAACTCAACCTTCTAAGCCAACATTAATATATGCTTTAATTAAATGATTATTGCTATCTGGCAAATCAGCCTTCTAAGCCAACTGGCTGTGACGCCCGCTGGCCCTTGCTGAATAGTATATACTTTAAATAAATATATAGAGCAAACTGGCAACTCAGCAATCTAAGCCAACATTAATATAATGGAAAATTAAATAAATAACGAACCTGGCAACTCACCCCACTGGGTGAGTAAGCCAACTGGCTGATTAAGGGACTATAAGAGAGCGGCGGGCGGGTGAAGGAGCCATATGAGCTTGGCAGGCAGCCAAGTGAACACCCTTCCTCTGGGTTTCCACCTTCCTCTCTCTCTTTCTCTTTCTGCCCCTTTGGGGGTGGTGAGGCCGTCCCAACTTCTCCCCCAAAGAGGCCCCCTTAGGTTAGGTATGCCACTTTGGGGGGTTCAGCTTTGGAGATAACTCCGCCTCCAAGTTGCATACCCCTTGCAATCCCATTTTGGGGTTGGCAACAAAGGTTGGCACTCCCCTTTGGTGGGTTCAGCTTGGAGGATAACTCCAAGTTGCATACCCTTTGCAACCTCATTTTGGGGTTGGCAACAAAGGGGGTGGGGGTTGGTACTCTTGCAACAAACGGGGTGGGAGTTTGCACTCTTGCAACGTTACGTAACATTGGGCAACATTGCAATGCAATTGCACTCATACATTTTGCGCCCACACTACTGCATTTTTTTAACACTAAATATCATCCACCGTTTACTAGTCTGGGAAACTATGCTAATCTATCATGATCTTTTTGTAGTTAAAAGAATTTTCGGAGCAAGTGTAGGTTACGTCCCCCTACATTATCCTACTGTAGTTTACGTTCCCCTACATTATCCTAGCGTAGTTTGCGTTCCCCAACTTTGTCCGCGTATACCTAATCAAATAAAACGCTAAAACTAACGAAAATATTACGACTTAACCTAACCAATCGTCAATTTATATATATATATATATATATATATATATATATATATATATATATATATCTTATTTTCAAACAATCGGAAACAGTCCAAATTTTGGAAAAGCTCCTAAATGAGTGACAAGTAAATACAAAGATTTGAGGTTTAAGTTAAATAGAAACTCAGGAAATTAATCATAGTTACAGAGAAATAGTTGATAATTTTATAAAATAGGCCAAATATGGAAGTTTAGAAGTTGGATTTTAGTCTTAAATGATGAAATTAAGAAGCAATATAAGAAAGGAGTTGAGTTCATGACTATGTAGTATAATTTTAATAAGGAGGATTTTTCGGCAAGGATGGTTTGCAATTGTGTTTGGAAAATAATACTTTATAATGGTGGTCGCTAAAGTGTGGTGGCCCAAAAGTTCATAGTATGATGTCACGCAAGTGTATGCTTAATTATATTCTATTATATTATTCATGTTTATTTATTCCTTTATCTCCAGCTTTTTATTTTATTCCCCCATTATCCCCCACTCCCTCATTATCATCAACCAGCACCATCATATACATATATATACATCATATACATATATATATATATATTGACGATTGGTTAGGTTAAGTCGTAATATTTTCGTTAGTTTTAACGTTTTATTTGATGGATTCGTTTAAAAAAATGTTTCCAAAAGATCCTAGTGTAGTTTACGTTCCCCATCTTTGACCTAGTGTAGTTTTTGTCCCCTTTTGCGTCAGAGGGACGTAAACTACACTTGCTCCGAATTTTCTAATTTCTAACTAGGCTTTACTTTTCGTATCATATGCAAAATAGATGTTTTACTTGCTACTTGTCGCTCTGAATTACTTAGATACTTAACCCTGTGGCTCGATTTTTCACTTTTGCCACGCAAGCTTATGACCATTTTCTAACTAATTCATAACTGATTCCCTATTGTACCACAATGAGGTAGTGAAGATATTGTCTGAAAGCTGAGATAAACTTTTTCTGATGTATGTATGTATAAATGAGGGGACTTTTCCGAAATTTTGACTTTTTTCTATTTTTTTGAAAATAAGATATTTAATGTAGACTTTTACGCTGATTTAAAAAATGTAAGTCTTTTTTTGGAGAAATTATTATTTTAAAAGTTACACGGTGTTCTACTTTACGTATATTTACTATTGTAAAAGTTACGTGGTGTACTAGTTTACCTGTAGTTACCGTAGAAAAATCTTTTGCACATTGGCCACAATACAGTTGTAGACTTCAACATCTACTTAAGAGAGGTAAGTAACCTAACCTAACATAACTTAACCTAACCGAACCTAACACAAGGCGTTGAATTATGTGGAATAAGGCCAAACGAAAGAATAAGGGACAGTCAGGGACTCACCGGCAAATGATTGATACCTACTTGTGCGAATTCATGTGGCGACAGAAAAATAACGGTCGAAATCTATTCACACAAATATTTAGTGACATAAGCCAATATTACTAATGAATACAATAACTCTTGTATTAGTTTTCAGTTGTATTGTTATAGTTTTTGACCTAATACAAAATTACAATAACAAACATAACTTTTGAACCGCTCATTTCTCAAAAAAACTTACATTTTTTAAATCAGCGTAAAAATCTACATTAAATATCTTATTTTCAAACAATCGGAAACAGTCCAAATTTTGGAAAAGCTCCTAAATGAGTGACAAGTAAATACAAAGATTTGAGGTTTAAGTTAAATAGAAACTCAGGAAATTAATCATAGTTACAGAGAAATAGTTGATAATTTTATAAAATAGGCCAAATATGGAAGTTTAGAAGTTGGATTTTAGTCTTAAATGATGAAATTAAGAAGCAATATAAGAAAGGAGTTGAGTTCATGACTATGTAGTATAATTTTAATAAGGAGGATTTTTCGGCAAGGATGGTTTGCAATTGTGTTTGGAAAATAATACTTTATAATGGTGGTCGCTAAAGTGTGGTGGCCCAAAAGTTCATAGTATGATGTCACGCAAGTGTATGCTTAATTATATTCTATTATATTATTCATGTTTATTTATTCCTTTATCTCCAGCTTTTTATTTTATTCCCCCATTATCCCCCACTCCCTCATTATCATCAACCAGCACCATCATATATATATATATATAATATATATATATATATATATATATATATATATACCGTACACACAATTTTATATTTAATTTTCTTTTATTAAGTTAGCCTTATGTTTACACAATTAAACCTTTGTTCACACTTATCAATCCTATTGTTTACACAGCTGTGATTAAAATTTTACTCTTTCGCCTTTTTCACCTCTTTTACCCTTCTATTTCTCCCTCACTCCTCTTTCACCTTCCCTCAACCGTCCACTCTACCTTTTTAAGACCATACTACTGGGTTCATGAGATTACGTTGGCATGTGATGTTTAAAGTTCATTTCTATGGATTTATTGAAAATTTAGTATGCTGTTTGCCCTTTAAGTATCCCTGTAATTTCCTACTATGTATTGTTTAATATTTATAAATTTTATTACTAATTCATTCAAACATAGCCTATGAATAACTTTGTTACATGTCAGACAAAATAACTTATGTTTGCGTATTATAGCAAATGGAAAAAAGAGGACAGAAAGATAACAATTTTTATGACGTCAAAATGGAAGCATGTTTTATATTTATGTTGGCAACCCTGTAAGAGATATAGGTTTCCTAACAATAGCGCTACTTCTAAATTGAAAGTTATTCATTGCAGAAAGGTAAGATGTCATTTTAATAGTAATAATAACACCAGTACACATTTGAAAACTTGTCGATCGGTTTTTACAAACTAGTTGGTGATTCTATATAATTTGAGTGCGCTGATCTCAAAAATATAGTTAGTTTTTCCCTATCACGTATGGGTTTCTTACTACAGGGTGTGTCATAAATCCCCCATTTATCCCCAAATGTGAACCATCTTATCGAGACCAACATTGGATTGCACATGCTAAACCATAAATTTTGTTGTTATAGACTACAGTAACGCTTACATAATAATGTAGGGTAAATATATATAACAACCAGTCCCGTTCCCAGCAAAATACTCTCTCCCCTCCCATCAATGGATGGTTAACATTTGGGGACAGATGAGGTATTACAACACCCCTTGTAGCACGAAATCTTTAGGTGATAGAGTAAAACCTAATTAAAGCAGAATTAAATAGCTCTTAGCTCTTGGACAAGCATATTGCTTGTTTATGAAAGAATAAAAAAATAACTGAAAGAAACAAAATATATTTACCTTCTTTACTTGCAAACATTTCAGGACTTATTCCAAAGACTTAAGACTACGAAGGTAGGTCTGACTAATGACGACTAAACCGGTGCTTCTTTGATGTTTTCTTATGCTGTGGGTTAGGCTGATCTCGTTGCAGACACCAGCAGTAATCCGCCATCATATTTGTATGCCATCTTCCTTGATATCTTCTTTCCATGGTTTTGATGTCCTGGTAAAATCGTTCCCCTTGCTCCTCACTGACATCTCCGAGATTTTCGGGAAAACGGTCAAGATGCGAAAATAAGAAGTGAACTTTCAGGCTCATGTTGCAGCCTAAGGCGCAAAACTTTTTAAGCATATTTTCCACCAGTCTTTCATAATTTTGGCTTTTGTAGTTTCCCAAGAAGTTTTCAGCCATGCTTCTTTTTCTTTATTGGTCATTGTGTTCAGGAAATAATCGTCTGTCAATAACTTTCTAATCTGAGGACCTAGAAAACACCTTCCTTTATTTTCTCGTAGCTAATCTTTGGATATTTTGAACAAATGTACTTGAAACACACCTTCTCTATTCAATACTTTGACATGCTGCTTCTTCAAGCCTAACTTAATGTGCAAGGGTGGTAGGAGGATTTTACTTGGTTCAACTAGATGTTCATGTAGAATGTTCTTTGATCCTGGGGTAAGATTCTCTCTAGGAGGCTAAGTTTTCCTCTTCCAGTGTTGGTCACGTGCTCGACTATCCCATTCGCAGATGAAACATGGCATCTTAGTGTATCCTGATTGCTGCCCAAGTAACATGCAAAGGACTTTGAGATCCCCACACAATATCCATCTGTGATTTTGATACTGAATTTTTTCCAGAAGCAGTTTCATGTTATCATAGGTCTCTTTTAAATGAGTAGAATGGGCCACTGGGATTGATGCATATTTGTTACCGTTGTGCAGTAACACTCCTTTTAGACTGGTTTTAGAGGAATCTATAAACAACCTCCAGTCACTGGTTTGGTATTCGATGCCTAGCTTGCACACTAATCCTGTGATGTCCTTGCAAAATACCAAGGGACCATCTTCTTCGAAAAAAGGCACGGAGTCTTTCTCACGATTTCTGTACCAAGCGAAGTATGTGTCGGATGCCAATAAATTGTTCTCCTGCAATCTAGACCCCAAAAGTTCTGCAGAGTCCTTAGGCAGATTCAAATCCCTGACTAAGTCATTTAGTTCGGCTTGGGTTAATGGTTTAGGAGGATCTCGGTCAGCTGTTGGCTGTTCATAAACATCATCATTGTCTGGATTTGGAGCTGAATCAGAATCTGAATTGTATTGATCCAGACTCTCGGGTGGGCGGGGAATAGGAACTTCTGGACCATGGGGTACCGGCCTTATTGCAGATGGAAGACTTGGGTATTGAAGGCTCTCTTTATTCTTTGCATTATAACCTTTAACATTGCAAGAACAGAAGCAGCAGTCGTCGGTATGGTTCGTCGGTATGGTTTCTAGGCTCGCGCCATACCATAGGGATCCCAAATGGAAAAATTTTCTTTTTACCTTTGCTCCAATTCCTTAGTGCCGCAACACACGTAAGACAAACCTTGTGTGGAGCCCAACTTTTGTCTTGATCTCCTAATTTAATTCCAAAATAAGCATGATAAGCTCTCTTAATGAAGGTCGTTACATTTGTCCTTTGTTTAACAACAACATGCCGACCACAAATATAACAAAATATGTCTGGACTATGGGTACATCTTCTAGAAGCCATTATTAAAATTTTAAAGACGTAATGTTAGAATTATCTAGCTGAAAAATATGAAAAAACGAAATTCATTAAAGATAAAAAAGGTAAAAAAATTACAAAACGCCCCAAAATTGTTTTGCTAATAACTTTAAAACTGTGGGTGATAGAAAAACACTGGTAGCATTTTTGAATTCAGTGCAGCGAACTGCTTCAGAATCACAACTCAAAATAAAGAAATCGATTTTCATGCAGACCGGTGTAATCTATTGTTAAACTTCAGTGAAAATAGAAAGCTTTTTTACCAGCCTTCGATTTTGCCGATTTCTTGTTAAACTCTTAGTTGGTTTCTGATTTGGTTACTTTACCATCTTTTATTACATTATTATCTTTTTCCGTTAGTTAGCAATTGCTAATCCTTTGTTAATTACTCCTTATCATCTTTATCCGCATTGTATGATGTATAGTAGCCTACGGATCACCGATTTGATGTGGCTAAGAAAGTAGGCTTACTATAATTTATGAATTAAATTGAAATGAGTAATTAGGGGTCACCAGCTTAGGCCTACAGCCCAAACAAACAATATTTACTAAGGAGAGAGAAATTACTTTGTTGTTTTGTGTTTAATTAGGAAAATAAATAAATTATTTGTTCACAGCGATTAACAGTTCAATAAATGTATTTATAGTGATTAACAATTATATAACGGCATTTATACAATGCTAACGATGACTGATTCGTAGCAATAAGGAATGGTTATACAGTCTAATTGTTAAGTAAGTAAACTAATTCAGATAGGATAATGAGATATGCAGAGGTGAACACAGAATAAATAATGAAGCCTATTGATAACTGAAATAATGCAAGTACGGTTGGTACAGTAAATGGATTAGGTCGTTAAGAATGAACACAATAACAGAGTGGTACAAAATTACGGTATTGGTACAACACTTGAATAGGCCTGCTGCGGTCTTAACGAGAGAGTTAATTTGAAACGGTAATGAAGACACTTGTAGGGCCTTCGCGACTAGGCCGAGCTTGTGGAAGCACGATGTAACAAAACACTGTAGGCCGAGTGATGGCCGAAGAGGCTTACCGCGACGCTGGATAACTCTGGAGACTGAAGAAAGCTACGTGAAGGTTTGACCATATTGCGTTTCGTCGTAGATGATTTTGGAGACTAGAGGTAGGGTGTGTCGAATTTTTCAACTTTCAAATTCCAAATATGAGGGGTGCTAAAAAGGTGCAGCATGACTTAGGAATTTTAAAGATATTTTTGTTAATTTAATATAATTTAGTTTTGCTTGGTAAGAAGCTACATAAAAATAGTGACTTTTTTGACTTTTTTGTGGAATTATATAATAATTATTATATTAATAATTATGTATGCTGTATATATAATGCACTGCTGTTTTTACTTATTTCACAGGTTGAAACATATTCATCAGTGTGCTGAAGATTACTCGTCCGTCAGTGCTACCATCCTAACCAGTGGGAATTGACCTACAATGGCTTCTAAAAGGAGGACAAGACTGGGGACATTCACACATATGAGCAACCTAATTGGAACTGGTAGAGAGTTGTTGCCCTCTGAACTCCCAACTCTGCGAGACGTTCTGAAATATGGGCTACTGCTAAGAGAACAAAGTGGTGAGGATGTGAGAAACTACCCAGCAGCCAGTCTTGCAAAGGACATTTACCCTAAAGTGCTTGAAAAGTGGGAACGAGCAAACAGTTCTTTTGTAGCCCCCGTTGTAAATTCACGAGTCACAATCTTAAACAAGATCCAAGAGAGCTGGGAGCAGGCCAAAAACATATCTCTTGGGAGGAAAGCTACATGTCAAAGAGGCTTTCATTGCAAAACTTGACAAGCTTTTTGACATCCTCAGTTGCAAGTGTAAAATTGTTCTCTCCTCTGAATTTGGCTGCCTTGCAGATGCTGGTTGCAAAAACGAAACTCGCATTAACTGTGCATGCCCTAGGGAGATGAAGATCCCTGTGAAGGAACTTGCTTTCATTAAAGGTCAGAGAGACAAGTCTGGTTCTATTGGACCACATCAGATTGGCTTGCCAGATCAACCTGAGCACAACAGACAAGTCAAAAAGCAGAAGCGGCAATAAGACGAAAGAAGAAGGCTTGCTGAATATAAGCAGACAAGTAAGCAGGATGTTTCAATGCCATCAAATGAAATAATTTTCTCTGATGATGAAAATGAAGAACAAATAGCTGATGCTCAAGATGGAAAGTTATGAAGTGACATTGGAAATACCAAGCACGTCTTCAACTTCCAATAAAAAGCCAGAGTACAACACATTAGAAATACCTAATGTTGCTATGCATAGCAACAGATATGGTGTTGGCCTGCGTGCCACAGCTGCCATTACCACTGCTGCCTTTATGGATGCTGGCTTGATCACTGAAGAAGACAAGAGACTTGTAGTTGATCACAATAAAGTCAAGAGGGCCCAAGAAAAAGTTATGAGATCCTTGGATAAGGAATTTGATGATCTTTGTAAGAAGGGTGAAATTGACTGCATCTTCTTTGACGGCCGTCAAGATACAACTAAAGTTATGCTGAAAGCAGACAATTCAGATCGTCAGTTCCCCAGCATCATCAAAGAAGAGCATTATTCTGTGTGCAGTGAGCCAGGTGGAAGATATCTCTACCACTTCACTCCTGAGAAAGGCTCAACGAGAAAAAGACCTGCTGAAGTTATTGCTGATAATCTTGTAGATTTCATGAAGAAGAAGGGCATTGATAAAAGCCTGCAGGCCATTGGAGGTGATTCTACAAATGTTAACACTGGCTGGGAGGGTGGTTCCATGCATTGGGTAGAGGTCAAGCTTTGCCGTAAGCTGATCTGGTTGGTTTGTGCCCTCCACACTAACGAGTTACCCCTGCGACACTTGATCACAGCACTGGATGGGAAGACCTTGTCTAACAACTAGTGGACAGGTAACATTGGCAAGATGCTAGACACTGCAACCGAACTTGAAATTGATCCTTCATTCACCAAACTCTCAATTGGAGAGCCTCTTACTTCACTGAGTGACAATGTCGTAAAGGATCTCTCTACTGATCAAGCGTACGGGTATAGGATCACACAGGCCATAAGGACAGGAGAACTTCCCACAGATCTGGCCCTTCTTGAAATTGGTCCAGTGAGCCATTCAAGGTGGTTGACAACAGTAAACAGGCTTTGTCGCATATGGGTTTCTAAACATGGCCTTAAAGGCAAAACCCTCAACAACTTAAGACTGATAGTGGAATACATTGTTGGTGTGTACTACCCCTGTTGGTTCAACGTCAAAGTAAAAAACTCTTGGGTGGAAGGCCCACACCACATCTTGTTTCAGCTGCGGCTAGTTAGGCTGCAAAAGAAGGCTGTAGTGGATGCTGTTTTGCCAACCATCAAGCTCTCAGCATGGTATGCATTCAGCGAAATGATAATCCAGACACCCCTGTGCTCAGATGACAGTGAGGAGAGGAGAGCTGGTGTCCAAAAGATTGTTGACATGAGGGGTGGAGATGATGACACACTTGGAGATCTTTCTGTACGTCCCAGGAAGACACCTTCCATCAACCCCAGTGCTTCTTCCGTGTTGGAGCTGACAGACTGGTCTGACGGGGTATTTGAACCTCCTTTGACATGTAAACTGACTACAGCGGAAGTAAAGAAGTTCTTTGACAAGCCCATGCAAGTTCCACAGTGGCCCTGTCATGCTCAGTCAATAGAGATGTGTGTGAAACAAGTCACAGAGGCAGCAGGCAGGGTGTATACACATGAGAAACGTGAGGGCTATATCAGAGGCCAAGAAGCAAGTCGGCGGCTGATGTCCAAGAACGAATCAAAGCAAGACTTGATGAAACTTGTTGTTTAAATATTTTTTTTTACTGATGTCATTACTTTCTAATGTTGTTTTTTGATTACAAGGATATGTTTTATGCAGAGAAACTAAAATTTTTATAGCATTACCTGACATTCTGAGAAGCTAAAATTAATAAATGTTGTTTTCCGAGAGCAATTTATGTGCTTTTTAATCAAACGTAGATTTACCAAGCGAAGTGTTAAGCAATCACAAAAATAATAGCAGATTTGAATTCTTCACATCCAAAAACATATTTTTAAAACCCCTCAGTGAAGGTTGGCAAAAATTAATTTTCACCTCCCAAATTGACACACCCTACAGTGTAGAGGGCCTACGTGGAGGAGGATATGCTGAGGGCCTGTTGAGATACTTGTTGAACGGGCGTCGATCGAATTGTGGTGAAGGCTGAGTGAAACCTGCTTCTTGCAGGATGAAATTGTAGAGGGCCTTACTTGATGATAGACTTCGTGTATGCTCGACCGGAGCATCGTGACCTGGATAACTTCCTCCTTCAGTTAAATGATCAAGTCCCCTCCATTAAGTTTACTTTAGAAGTGGAACAAGACAACTCAATCCCGTTTTTGGATGTGCGTGTACATAGGGAAAGCCTAGGATTTAAGTTTAGCATCTATCGGAAAAAACAAACAATTTGTCCTACGTACATTTTTACTCGGGACATGACACCCCTACTAAGAAGGCCATATTTTTCTTCAATGTTTCTCCGCGCCCTTAGAATCGCCAGTCCGGAATACATCGATGCCGAATTAGAAAAAATCAACGGTATTGGAAGTGATCTGTGTTATCCATCTGCGTTTATGGAATCTTGTCTCAAAGGCAAAACGAACTTTCTATCGTGTCAATAATAACACTCGTACTTTGTCAAAAAATATTTTAGTACTTCCATTTTTCCCTGGCTTTTTAGGCATTGCTAATGTACTTAAACTTTTGGATATTAATGTAGTATTTTCATATAACAATATTGTGAAAAATATCATAGTAAAAAATAGCCCTACCAATAATTCAGGCATTATCTATAAAATTGGTTGTAAACAATGTGATTCCTTTTACATAGGTCAGACGGGAAAGGATTTGCACACACGTATAAAACAGCACCAATATATCGTTAGAACAGGACAGTCGTCCAGTGCCCTTTTTGTCCATTTGTCAGAGTTATCCCACTGTATTGATTGGAATAATGCTTCAGTTTTGTTTCACTCTAGCACCATTGTTAATAGAAATATTCTTGAGTCTGCCATTATCCAACTTACAAATAACTTCAACATAAGCAAAGGTCTTTTTCAACTCGATCCTGTTGTTTTGAATTCCTTCAGAACAGATTTAGATAAGAAGAGTAGAACGCTAAATCTTTGGTAAACTTGTATGCTATTCTAATAACTTTTATTTTTCAATTTATTCTTATATACATCGAACCTTAAACGGGCAGAGTGCTAAAACCCGGGCAGATTTCCAGTATAAATTTGTATTTTTTTTTATAACATTGGTTGGAAACAATTCATTTGATCTTGTGCTAAAAATCGATAGTTTTTCCTTACAAATTTGTATACTCCTTCCACAATCCTTTAATTTTTAATTTTAATTTTTCCGTTTATTGTATATATATATATATTTTTTTTTCTGTAACCTATATATAGGCTGTAACTCTTTATGTACTTCAGTGTTCCTGAGGATGTCATTAGACGAAAGCGTTTGAGCACCATTCGGTGTTTCCTTTCCTTCGTGGTTTTATTCATTATATATATATATATATATATATATATATATATATATATATATATATATATATATATATGGGAATGAACTCAGAATGGTTCCCTGAGGTTTTTTTATGATACACACAGACCGTGCATGGAACAAGGAACTCTTCTAGGATAATTAAATCCTCTATAGTCCGAATAAGTTGCCCACGTCGGGCTAGCATCATGAAAAAGAAAACTATGGTATTTGTCATTTACCATTACTTATTCGGACTATAGAGGATTTAATTATCCTAGAAGAGTTCCTTGTTTCCATGCACGGTCTGTGTGTATCAAATATATATAATATATATATATTCTGAAATGACCCGCAGGAAAAATGAAACAACCATTCGGAGCACTTTCGAGTTTATTTCAAAGCCACTTCAGAGAAACTTCCTTTTATTCCGCTTGGAAGTTTATTTCAACCCTGCAAAGAAACTTGAAAGTACCCGGAGCGGATGTTTCTGTTTAATTTTTTCTGCAAGTTATTTCAGAATAAAGAAGTTCGCGCCTTTAATGTGAATCTCAGCCATAATATATATATTGTGTTTGTGTGTGTGTGTGTGTGTGTGTGTGTGTGTGTGTGTGTGTGTGTATATATTTATATAGGCCTTATAATTATTCTAACCAATTCCTGTTTTCTCATGTCGGTTTTCCATCAACAATAATGATACAATATACAATATTAGTAATTTATTATGGCTCGGTACATTTCGATTGTTTAATTTAACTAGAATTTAATAAAAACAACTCCCTTCGTTTATTGAATATACGTAAGCTTAAAATTCATTGAAAATAGTTGAATTAACCTGAAGATGATAAAAACTTAAAGATGTGCAATCATTTACATTAGAAAGTTACAAAGTTGGCACTAATTGGCCTGGAAGAGTGGATTCTACTGATGAATATCGCCTTCATAAACAAATTAAAAATTACTACTACTACCGCTAATAATAATAATAATAATAATAATAATAATAATAATAAACAGAAGCGGAGCTAACTACTTGGGCAGTTTCTCAGTAGCGCGTTCATAAGAGGGCTGTTTTTTTAAAGGTGACAACGAGCCATCGATCATGCGTTTTGTGATTTCATAAATGGGGGTCATTATTGGAAGCAATCCCTAAGAGAGAGCGATCTCGTCCAGGATGGCGCAGGTTCAGAATTGCTTTCAAAGCGAATCAACCCGATATTCTTATGATGTTGGATTTTACCCACTGCTCCCATCTTTATATATATATATATATATATATATATATATATGTATGTACGCACCAGAGTAAAAGTCGAATGAAGCAATTTTAAATGGAGTTAAAATGAACTGCAAAAAAATTATTTTCAATTTACAAATACTCTCAAATTCATTTTATCGCTATTTTTTAAACGGGCTTTATTCCAATCATTTTAATTAAGCACTTCCATACATATATATATATATATATATATATATATATATATATATATTTTTATTTTTTATTTTTTTTGAAAACCACAACAAATGTGTAAAACAGAGATAAAATAATTAATGTCTCCAGCGTTAAAAGAGATAAAACACTAAAAATTGCAAAGCTTTTCGAGAGAAACTCCACTCTTCGTTCAGGTGGGGGAAAGAAAATGAAAGTAGATGTCAGAATTAAAAAATGTATTTTCTAAAAACATTTATACCTCCGGCAATTCAAAACGACATTAACTGTTTCAAAAAACAGACGATTTTGAGAACAAAATATTGGTCATGAAATGTTTTATATTGAAATTATCTACATTTTTTTGATAAGGGATTCGGTGAGTTTTTGTTTATCATTAGTGGTAATATTGAAAATCAATTGGACATTATTAATATGAATATTATGTTCTGTGTCTAAACGGTGTTTAGGTATAGCCGAATTTTCATCTGCTGTATTGAGACTGTATTTATGTTGACAATGAATTCTTTTAAAATCAATAGCTTCGCCACTGTAGCTCTTAGAACAAATCCTGCAATGAATTTGATACACTCCAGAATTGGAGAAACAATTTGATAGTTGATTTTTCTTGGGGAGACTGCTATTAGAACAGGAATCCGTGAGACCAGATTAAGTTCGTGGGGAGGGGCAACAACATCTCGAAGTGACTGTGCGTTGAACGGGATCACCAGAACATCCCCAAAATTCTTGACGACAGTAGAAGTGTTATACAACTTCTGAGCAGATCTAAAAGGTTTAGCAATAAAATTAGGAGGGTATCTCAGTATTTTAAAAGAATCCTTGGTACAGCAAAATTCAGATTATAAATTAAGGAGGGCTACAATTCTTAAGGGCTCTCAAAACATATCCGTAAGAATACCTTTCTTGATAGATACAGCATGACCGAATATTTAATTACTCATTTAACTCATCAGTGAATGAAAGGGTCAATTATTCCACTTTTGCTCTTTAATGATGTAAAACTATAAATATCTTCCTTATATCTCATTTGGTAAAATCAGTTTACATCTGAATTCACTTTAGAATTTTTGACGTACGCGCCCAATCCGTATATTTATTTATGGTATTGAACGCCCATTCTTATTACGTTAATTTTATCTCTTATTTTCGTTCAGGATTATTCGGCCTACCCAAGACGGATGGCCCTTTAAATTGATAGGCTAGGTTCCTTCGGCTTTCCACAAGCCTACTTTGAACGTTAATTTTCCCCAGCTAACAAGAGGGGTCTATCACAAGGTATTTAAAACAACACACGCCCTCTTATAAATTTTATTAAATGTTACTCGACTCAGTACATGCATTTAATAGTTTATTCTGAATTACATATATAAAATTTCAGTCAATACAATAATCTTAACGTCAAAGACAAAGTTCACCGTTGATGAATTTAAATCGATAAATTGATCAACAATGATAAATCTAAAGCAAAGATAACAGTTAGCTGAATGAAATAATTTATAGATCGAGGGGTTTTATATTTTAGTGCAACAAAAATAAATAACAAGAAATGAAGTGGTCGCAATTCGACCCAGATATTCAAAGAATAAATTTACTTACTGGCAGGAGACAAACTTACTCCCACTTGTGCTGCGTACGGACCGTAGATTTACGGCCCCTACAAAGCTTCAAAACTACAATCTTAACTAACGGGACTTCTTCTGAACCCAAATTGACGGATTCAGGAAATTAGGGCCCAGACGTACCCTATTTCTTATTTAAGTGGAGCCAAATTAAATTAAGAGAAAGTTCACAAAACTCTTGGTCCGTTGGTTAACTAAATTAAGATACAATCAAGTTCTCGGTTAGGTCGCTAACAATTAAATGATTATGCTCAAATTTCCGCGTAAACGAATTTCATGAACTATAAGTTCTTAATTTTTAATTTAGTGACAATTGATTCTTTCAGTTTTAAGTTTTCTTACACCACAAGTCTACAGGGGGTTTGTTTAGCCACAGTTAACTTCAAGGAGGAACGACTACAACTAACTTTTCAATTTTCGAATTTACTTTACAATTTTGAAGGACCCCGCCTTCCAATATTCTGCAAACCTATCAAATCATTTGTTTTCCTAAGATCGTCCCTCCAGAAGGCTATTACCCATACAAGAGGGAAAGAAGGCGTCTTTACTACGTTTCCCAGGATCCTGGGCCCCCTGATTGGAGGGACCTGATTTCCGAGTATAACCCCTCCTTCTTCCCAAAATACATTTAAATACCGTTAACAGATTCGAAGCCTTAAGTTTATGACCCCCTCGTGGTTCAACTTTAGCAGCGTCTTCGAATCTGTCTTACAAAAGTCACACCATCATGCAAAAGAGATATTAAAATCTTCGACCTAGCGAAAGAGGAAACCACGCATTTGCACGTACGTCCAAATCCGTTGGATTACCCTTCTCGCTGGGGTCGGGTCTCGGTGATAAACCTCTGTCCCCACGTGGTTTGGCTTTATTACTTCTCTGATAATCCGAACTAAGATAGAACAACTTTAAACAATCTGAAACACTTCGGATTTATTCGTTCATGACGTTTAAAAACCAAACCACACTGCGTTCAGAGATGTACACCACGAAATCTTAAATAACATTCCTTCACTTATTTTATAAAAGATCTCTGCCTGCAACTTCATGGTTACGACATCCCTCCCCTCCTTTAATTTTGCACTCCGATGCAAACTTTCTTAACTAGGGTCGGGTATTATCACTTTACTCACAAAAACTTTCCATTTACTTGTCCCCTTGATTGGGACACTATCACTGATAGATTTTATTTGTCCCCTTTATTGGGACACCAACACTGACACACTTAATTTTAGTCATCCTCGGGTTCCTCGTAGTGTACTCGAGGTCGGGGCCTAAGAGCATACTGACGCTCAAACGGTGGCCCTGGGAAAGCAGCCTGTCTGCTTTCTCCGGGGGACCCTATTCCCATAAGGTCCCCGCGAGGAGGTAGTTCGGAAGCACCTGGCGGCTCCTGCTCGCCACTCGGTCCTGCCTGGGGGCAGGAGGTGCACTCCGGTTCACCTCCACGGGTCGATGTTCCTCCGTTCCCTGGGCGAAGCTCTCGGGGAGGAAGTAGCTCGGAGGCGCCCGGCGGATCCCATTCCGCCACTCGGTCCTGCCAGCGGGCAAGAAGCGCCCTCCGGTTCACCTCCCCTAGTCGATGTTTCTCCCTGTCCTGGGCGAAGCTCTCCGTGAGGAAGTAGTTCGGAAGCGCCCGGCGGTCCTCGTTCCGCCGCTCGGTCCTGCCAGGGGGCGGGAGGCGCCTTCCGGTTCACTTCCCCGTGTTGATGTTTCTCCGGTGTCGAGGGCGAAGCTCCCGAGAGGAGGGGCGTGGCCCTTCCCCCATCTCATCCCCTGCGTCGTCCGCCCCGCCTTGTCGCTCAACGTCCCATTGGGCATCGATGCTGCGGCGGATGCGGTCTCGATGGATCACTATCTGATGTCCAGTGATCATGTGACGCAGGAGATAAGTGACTGGAGTCTTCTTGTTCGATGATGATGTAGGGACCCTCGTACCGGGGCTCCAACTTGCCTCTGCCCGGTCGCGGGTAATCAATGTACACCAAGCCATGGGGCGCCTTCTCTTGAACGGCTTCAATTCCTTGATTCCGTTAGCTTTCTCGTATCTCCGCATGAACTCTTCCACTCGGCGATATATTTCGCTCAGACTCCTCTTTCGGTCTTCGGCGTATTCCTCTGGGTTGTACGGGCTCACGCATGCCTCCTGTGGCATGCGAAATAGCTTTGAAGGTACGTTGGGGGTTCGCCCGTACATCAAGAAGAATGGAGAATGTCCCGTGGCTCGGTGCACTCGGATGTTCAAGGACAATTCCACGGTGTCGAGGATTTTATCCCAGTCTCGTCCAGTTTCTTTCAAAGTATGCGGAGTTTGATGCATAACTCTTTATTCCGACGTTCGACCTCCCCGTTGCTTTGGGGCTGGTATGCGGCGGTCCTTTGGTGTCGTACTTCCCAAACCCTGAAGAGCTCCTGCAAGGTAGAGTTCCAGAACTCCTTGCCTTGGTCGGATACTACTGCTGAAGGGGCACCCAGTTTGCACCGTATCAAACGATGGCACTTGTCCGCCACCTCCCGGGCCGTCTTGTCCTTTATTGCTGCCAGTATGGTGAATTTGCTGAAACTATCCACACACGTGAGGATATAATGGCTGCCTTCCAGGTCGGAGGAAGGGGACCAACTAAGTCCACGTGCAGAAGTTCCCAAGGACTGTGGCCTCGCACACAAGGCATTGTTTCCACAGTCACTTTCCGCGTCCGTTTGTTCCGCGCGCACGTGTCGCACGCTTGGACTACCTGCCGTACCTGTTGAACCATACCTGGCCAAAATAAAGGTCCCGTAGGATTTCTGTAGTCCCGGCAGCTCCCGGATGAATGCTCCTGACGTCAGTGTGGGCTTTCCAAATGAGCTGCTCTCTCAACTTTTTAGGAACTACGATGACCTCTCTCTTCCCGCATCGATGTAAACCAGCAGGTTCCTCACTAGTTTGACTCTCGACGGCTGGATGGGCTTGGTTACGGACCAGCTGAAAGCCTTTCCTTCTTCGATGGCTGCTCGAATTGCCGCTATTTCAACGTCCTTCTACTGTTGTTTGCCGATTACCTTGCGATCAATGATCGCTTTGTTCGGATATTGCGTTCACAAACTCCTTCGTCACTCCAGGCGGGCGGGACAACCAATCGGCCACTCTGTTGAGTTTGCCTTTCACGTACTCGATGAGAACGTCGCAGTCTTGCAATGTCATAACCGAACGCTCTAGTCTTCCATTGGGCTCTCGGTGTCCTTCCCTCAGAAGCCACTTCAACGGCTTATGGTCGAACGGACGATGACTCTCTGCCCAAATATAACATTGCTTCAATTCCTTTCTGTTGGTTGGCCTCTGGGAGTTTTTGATGGCCTCTTCTTTGGATTGTTGTGGCTTCACCCCGTTCCTGGTGACCACATGGCCTAATTACCCCACCTGGGACTGTAATAACTGACATTTTTCCAACTTTACCTTTAAGTTGGCGGTGCGTAGGCTATCCAAGGCTCGTCGTACCCTCTCGTCATGTCCTTCTAAAGACCTTCCAAGGACAATGAGGTCATCTAAGTAAATCTGTACTTCCTTGTCCAGTTGCTTCGGCAAAATAAAATTCATTACTCTTTGGAACACTGGTGGACTATTGGACAATCCAAACGGGACCACCCTGAACTCGAAATGACCGCTTCCCGTGGGGAAGGCAGTTTTCGAGATGCTATCGTCGTGAATGGCCAACTGCCAATATCCCGAGCGTAAATCCCTGCTCGAGAAGTAATGAGTCCCGTGCAACTTGGCCAAGGTTTCCTCAATGATGGGTACTTAATATTTGTCCTTGCTGCCATTGACGTCCCAAGGTCTATAGTCTACACAAAGCCTCAGGGCCCTACGCTTCTTTTCTTCAATCGCTTCCCCTTTGGACTCCTGTGGTCACTCTTCATTCCTAGTGATCACGTGGTCCTGGTACTCTACCGGTGACGGTAGTAGTTAATCTTTTCTTTCCCTGTCGGTCTTCTTCCCTTTGAGAGCGACGGACATCGGTGAACATGCGTCTTGAGGTGTTTTCAATCTCTTCTTAGTCACTTGTGGAAATTTGACTCTTTCTCACCGTGACACTTGTTCCATTTTTTCGTTTCGGGCGAGGAATCAAACGGCTGTTCCGACTAACCTCCCCGTTCTCGTTGCCTCAACCACCATGCCGATGTCATCTTATCTTCAAGGTGATACTCTTTAGTCGTCACTTTTATTTCTCAAAGTAACTTTACCGCCTCCTTGGAAAGGGTTAACTTCCCGTTGAGATTTCCCGCTCTGTGATACTTGCAAACCACGCTGAGCCTCACTGCACATTCATTGCAGCGTAGAGTAGACGTCCAGGGGAAACCATACCCCAAATTTTCTTCTTCGTCTATTCCCTTTTCCTTTAACTTCCCTTTGGGGATTCTGCTCGACAACTTCTCCAAGTATCCTCGAGCCTCACCGCATATCCCATGCAGCGGAGAATAGACGTCCAGGGGAACCATATTCCCCATTTTCCACGATTACCAATGGAAACGACCAGGGGAACGGCTATGCTGTATCACTCCTTGATCCAGCATTTCTGCTATTTGTCGCTTTACCTCCTCCTCGTGTGTAATAGGTATCCTGTAGGGTCGCCTAAAGATGGGAGGATGGTCCTGGGTTTCCAACTTCATTGGCATCAGGTTATTATAACCCAATGGCTCGCCACCCAGTAAGAAGACATCTGAATAATCCCTTAGCCACTCTTCGACGATTTTCCTTTCTTTGTCGGAAAAGGATTTCCAACCAAGGACATGGGACTTGAGGCTTGTCACTCGTTCTTCGAAGTCCTTCTTCAATGCTTGACTTCCTTTCACCGTGACATTCGTTCCAATTTGGGGTGAGCGTCGACTACCCTCCCAATTAGCTCTGCCTCCGTCACTATGCCCACGACGTCTCTTTTTCGCCAAGGTATTCTTCGTCATCCTGATTGATCATCAGTAACCTCATCTTCCTCTGTGGGATCCTGCTCGGTAACATTTTTAAGTTTCCCCGAGCTTCACTGCACATCCCGTGCAGCGGAGAATAGACGTCCAGGGAACTACGTCCCCGGGTCTCTGACTTCCCTCGTCAGAATCACGGCGGCCACCTTTAGTGTTTCGTGCGGGATTGCCTCTACCAGAGTCACCCTCGCACTTTACTGTCTACTCCCTTTACTTGGATGGTTACTGTTTCATTCAGTGACTGTCCTCTTCCGGTGGTCTACCTGGGCTTCGTACCTTTGTTTCGTCTTCATATCCTCCGAAACAATACGCCTATAGTCAAGTCTTGCTGAGCCTCTGGAATTATACAAACACAAAAGAATTCTTCAACCCCCCTTCCCATAGTCAAACTTACTTCTACTCCTCTTACATGAATGGGGGGGCCGGTGCAACTGTACTGAGAAGTTGGCCACTGTCCAATGAAGGCTCCCGATGTTCTTGTGCATAGCTTATGTCAATGTGACGGAAGCTCCACCATCGCTCAGCGCGGTGGAAGCTTGTTGAGCGACGAGTACTGGTAGGGTGATCAGTCCTAGCCGACGGACTCGCCGCTACTTCCTCTGAAGCTATTCGGGAGGCTTCTCCTTCCAATCCTGTCGAAGGTTTGCTCGAGGGCACGCCTCTTCCC
Source organism: Bathynomus jamesi (assembly GCA_023014485.1). Lineage (NCBI taxonomy): Eukaryota > Metazoa > Arthropoda > Malacostraca > Isopoda > Cirolanidae > Bathynomus > Bathynomus jamesi. Next base: position 235,089 of record JAJOZX010005034.1, on the reverse strand, counting down.
AATTTCGCATTTGCTGACAAATCTTGCACTGGCTCCGGCCACTTTCTTCCATTGTTTCCTCTTTGGAGTCTCTGTCTTCATTTGACTTGGTTTGTTTTCTCTTCTGGTTTCTGATGGGGTTGTAGTCACTTCTTGAGTTGTGTTATTCCTCCTGTGACCAGTGTCACAGTTCTTCCTTCTGGGCTCTCCTCTCTTGCTGGACTTGTCTCCTTCGTTCACCTCCACATCCTTGCTGTTGTCCTCCTTTGGCTGTGGCTGTTCTTTCTTCTGAATCTTGTGAGTTGTAGTCCCAGGATGTGGGAGGATTTTGCAGTTTCTGCAGTCTTCGGCTTCTGTCATGTGGCGTTTCTTCTCTTAGGACCTCTTCATCTCTAGTCCTAAGCTTGGGTTGTTTACCGAAAACTGGGTTGATTCCATCCAATAGTCCCGAAAGGATGTTCCTTTGATGCAATTACAAGCATACTCCGGCATAACGGTCTTCAACGCGTCCTTAGGTATGCCCACTTTAATATGTCTCCTTGTGGGATTAGCCTGAACCAAGGCATTACCTGCACTTAATGTTCTGTGGCAATTGGGTTGACTGTCTCACCTTTTCCTTCCTGACGGCGTTTGGGCTGGTTCCTGGGTTCTCTTGTGCCCGTTCGCCCATAAACTTCGGCGAACTTCCTTCCAAGGTGTGTCCAAAAGTCGTTTGCTCAGGACCCCTTACTGCCTGTTCACGTTGCAAAGGTAAGCTAGTACTCTTTAATACCTGTACGACGGTTTTTATATTCTGCTGCCGGTCTTCGTCGGTGCGGTGTTTCTCGTCTCTTGTGGTGTGTGCACTTCTGCAAGGATTCTTTGGGATGTCTTCTGGGTTCTCTGGTCTCCACCCAATCCTTTCTTGCCTCGAAAGTTCTTCTGTAACGGGAGGAACTAGAGAGATTCTTCGGGGACGAACCCCCGATCTTCGGTTGTCCAAATACTCCCATCGCGGAATAATCATTACAAGGTCTTCCAGTTTCGACCTTCTTCGATTTATTTCCTCCTTAATTCCTTTACTAACCGAATAATTTTGGCCAAATTTATCTTTTTAAATTTTCCAAACTTTCTGTACTTATTTCGTTTAAGTTCGTTGTTTCGGAATCACTCATGTCACTTACGCTTTCCTCATTCGTTATTTCTACGCTCTTTACCGACATTGCGAAAGTTATTTGTTTGTTTAAAAACCTTTAAAACTTAATCACTGTTAACGACCCTTCTTACTGTTCTCAATTATTGTACCGAATTTTGTAAATACTTTAGTAGAATTACTGTTACAATTATTTCATATAATTGCTGTTACAATTATTTCATAAAATCACTGTCACAGTTACTTCATATAATTGTTGTTACAATTATTTCATAAAATCACTGTTACAGTTACTTCATGTAATTGCTGTTACAATTATTTCATAAAATCACCGTCACAGTTACTTCATATAATTGTTGTTACAATTATTTCACAAAATCACTGTTACAGTTACTTCATGTAATTGCTTTATTGTTACGCAAATTTATTTTAACAAAAAGTTACACTCTTGCGATAAATACCTTGCAATAGAATCCCACTTCTGACACCAAATGACGTACGCGCCCAATCCGTATATTTATTTATGGTATTGAACGCCCATTCTTATTACGTTAATTTTATCTCTTATTTTCGTTCAGGATTATTCGGCCTACCCAAGACGGATGGCCCTTTAAATTGATAGGCTAGGTTCCTTCGGCTTTCCACAAGCCTACTTTGAACGTTAATTTTCCCCAGCTAACAAGAGGGGTCTATCACAAGGTATTTAAAACAACACACGCCCTCTTATAAATTTTATTAAATGTTACTCGACTCAGTACATGCATTTAACAGTTTATTCTGGATTACATATATAAAATTTCAGTCAATACAATAATCTTAACTTCAAAGACAAAGTTCACCGTTTGATGAAGTCAAATCGATGCATTGATCAACAATGATAAATCTAAAGCAAAGATGAACAGTTAGCTGAATGAAATAATTTATAGATCGAGGGGTTTTATATTTTAGTGCAACAAAAATAAATAACAATAAATGAAGTGGTCGGAATTCGACCCAGATATTCAAAGAATAAATTTACTTACTGGCAGGAGACAAACTTACTCCCACTTGTGCTGCGTACGGACCGTAGATTTACGGCCCGCTACAAAGCTTGCAAAACTACAATATGTTAACTAACGGGACTTCTTTCTGAACCCAAATGGACGGATTCAGGAAATTAGGGCCCAGACGTACCCTATTTCTTATTTAAGTGGAGCCAAATTTACTTAAGAGACAGTTCACAAAACTCTTGGTCCGTTGGTTAACATTAATTAAGTTACAATCAAATTCTCGGTTAAGGTCGCTAACAATTACATGATTATGCTCAAATTTCCGCGTAAACGAATTTCATGAACTATAAGTTCTTAATTTTTACTTTAGTGACAATTGATTCTTTCAGTTTTAAGTTTTCTTACACCACAAGTCTACAGGGGGTTTGTTTAACCACAGTTAACTTCAAGGAGGAACGACTACAACTAACTTTTCAATTTTCGAATTTACTTTACAAATTTGAAGGACCCCGCCTTCCAATATTCTGCAAACCTATCAAATCATTTGTTTTCCTAAGATCGTCCCTCCAGAAGGCTATTACCCATACAAGAGGGAAAGAAGGCGTCTTTACTACGTTTCCCAGGATCCTGGGACCCCTGATTGGAGCTGGACCTGATTTCCGAGTATAGACCCCTCCTTCTTCCCACGAAATACATTTAAATACCGTTAACAGATTCGAAGCCCTAAGTTTATGACCCCCTCGTGGTTCAACTTTAGCAGCGTCTTCGAATCTGTCTTACAAAAGTCACAACATCATGCAAAAGAGATATTAAAATCTTCGACCTAGCGAAAGAGGAAACCACGCATTTGCACGTACGTCCAAATCCGTTGGATTACCCTTCTCGCTGGGGTCGGGTCTCGGTGATAAACCTCTGTCCCCACGTGGTTTGGTTTTATTACTTCTCTGATAATCCGAACTAAGATAGAACAACTTTAAACAATCTGAAACACTTCGGATTTATTCGTTCATGAACGTTAAAAACCAAACCACACTGCGTTCAGAGATGTACACCACGAAATCTTATAAATAACATTCCTTCACTTATTTTATAAAAGATCTCTGCCTGCAACTTCATGGTTACGACATTTTATTTCAATTCTCCCCTCACACTCCCCTTGCGTTATTAAATATATTAAATATATAATGTTATATGTAATTATTAATATAATATTTTACTCATAATTGCATTATATATATTGCACATTATATTTAATCCCTTGCATGAAAATCCGTTGAATCTTTTTATATTTCTGATTTGTACACTTTTGCAATTTTGGTTAGCGCCACACTTGTCGCCATTCCCCGTCAAACATCGATTATAAAGTATCCCATCCAGCAAGCCATCAGGCAACGTCTGGGTAGAAACCACGTAAATACTACTCCTGGCGAAAATGCTTGGAAGGATTACCAGTCTCCTCCTTCAAATCCTTGTGTAGTTTTTAAGTCTCCAGAATATATTTCTTTTGCGTTAAAAATTTGAAGTCAGTCTTAGCGAAACTGAATTTGCTTCTTAAATCTAACCTGGTTCTAAATTAGAAGTGCTAACCCTGCCTGGCATTCAACCAAGCTTTTGTTGAATTACTCCCCAAATCCCTCTGAGTACCAAGTTGTACAACTAGTCCAAGCCTGCACATACGAAATGAGGTTTGGCCTCAGCCGGAAATGAGGTTTGGCCTCAACTGGAAATCTACAACGTTTCGCAGTCAACAGCGCTTTCAACTTTTTCTGGTGCTTCTACTATGGCCACCAGTAACTAGACTACTTTGTACTGCTCCAGACATTAAGGGTAATATATATACATATTGGCGAGTTAAATTTTAAGACCTGCTCCAAATTTGCATAACAAAATTTTCGATAAAGGAAGACTATTCCATACGGTATGGAATTTACTATAACTGTTCTCAGCGCAATAAAAACTATTTGGCAACTAAGATATAGAGTATATACTGTATATACACTTTTACTTATTTCTCTTGCATTTCATCTATCAGCTCGACCGACGTTTCGACTTGTCCGATAATTGCTGAAGGTCTCGTTATTGTCTACTGTTAATGCACAATGAATATCCACTGTAACTATAAATTTGTTCTTACTGACGTATAATTTTTTTAATTCAAATTTCAACTCGTATTTATGATTTTTACAATGTTTTAAATATATATGAAAAACACCTTTGAAATAATAAATATTATCTTTTCCGAACGGTTCTTAAGACTAAATTCGTTTACGTTAAGGAAAAAAATTAATTGGCAAAATAAAACGATAATTCATATATTTCTTTTACAGTTTCTTCTCGTTTTTCTTGTCAAAGCTCTGGAGAAACTTAAACGTGAAAATAATGAACTTATAAAAGCATTCATTCATTAGAAAGAATAAGCCAATTGAGGAATGATATATTATAGCTCAAAACAAAATCAGGAAGAAATTTAAGATATCGCAGAAAAGAGAAAACTGTAATAGAAAAAGAAAATTAGAGTGAGAGGCATTGCATAACAAAATATTAAATATAGAACTCTGCCAAATAAAATTAATGGCTAAAATTCGCATTAGGAAATAATGATGATGTATACAAAGGATGTGGAGACCGTATTCCATTTCAGTCACAAATGTTAATTTATTTACTGTATCATGAAACCATAATATTCCTTTCCCTTCGTCTTCCATAATGATCTGGATTAAATATATCGGAAAGCAATCGGGTAAAGTATAGTGTATAGTATTAAGTTTCAGGCTCTTAGAAATACATTTATCCTATGCAAAATTAAAAGATAAAGAAAAATTGATTGCATTTTATAAAACGAATTTGCATTGCGATTGTTGCTACAGACTACAGACTGTGGTCTCTATGAAAAATAATACAAGGACAAGACGAGGATTTTTATGAACTGGGGATGAGCGTATGTTCATTTTGATATCAACATCTAAAAAGTTTGGAATTTCTTCCGTTTAATGACTCCAGTTTAATAGACTTTTCAAAAAAAAGATTGTATTTATTTTGATTAAATATTTTATGTAGTTTTACTTAACTAAACTAACCTAAACCTAACCTAACACAACCTATAAATGTGGCCACTAAACAGAAAAGTTCCAGTTAGGTTAAGTAAAGTAGGTTAAGTAAAACTGCAAAAAATATTTAATCAAAATAAATAAAATCTTTTAGGAAAAGTCTATTTTAAAAATGGGGCCACTAAACAGAAGTAGTTCGAAAAGTTTTGTTAGTTACACATTAAAACCTAAAAAAGTTGGATTCCTTGTTGTTGTTGTTAATGTTGGCTCAATCTCCGAAGAATCAAAATGTACTGTTTGGGCAGAGTTTGGAATAAATGATGAAAAGAGTCGTTTCCCTAATCCTGATAATGAAGCAAGGAATGAAAAAGTTGTTGGTACGATATATGCACACTTAAATACATAATTTTTAGTACAGAAATTCCTTACAATATTGTTCTTTACTGGATTTCCAAAAGCCTTTTTCATTCATTTATTTTCTACCAAGTTCCAGTTTTAATCTTCTATGGACGACTGCTACGAAGTGTTAAAGTTTTAAACAAAAGTTCATAACATGACCCGACAAAACAATTCCTTCCGAACACTCTAATTACTGTTACGCGTAACTCCTCCATGTCCCATCCACAATTTTTTTGTCGATAACTGTGGCGTAATTTACGTGTAACTTAACGTAACGTTGCTGTAATTTTTTTGTCAGTAACTTTCAGGTAACTTTTGCATGTGTAACTTTTCCTTAACAAACATGTACTTAAAACAAACAATATTTTCAAAGGAAACCAACCACAGAACGCGGTAAAAAGAAATTTAATAATCATACACGGTATAAACATTACTTAAAAATAAGTAAAAACACTAATTAAGAAACAAACAAAGGAAGTTATAGAGGACCTATAAATATGTACAATCCTGATATATATATATATATATATATATATATGTGTGTGTGTGTATATATATATCATTGGCAATGGAGGGGGTCAGCCAGCTCAGGCTGAGCCTGATCTGTTATTTCTCCTGCTAGGGACTTAAAAAACTAACAAAAGAAACTAACAATACACAATCCCATCTCTTGTTAAGTTGTCAGGCTAAAAATTTCCATCCATCCATCTATCATCTAAACCCCATTTCCATAGTGAGGGTGGAGAGAGAGACGCGGAAAGAGCGGGAAGGTATGTGGCTAAAATTTTTGAGTTAGATATCTTCACTTTATAAAACATGTTATAATGACCATGTTAGGATTTACACATAAGGTTATAAGCTATTTGCATATACAGTTATACACTGTGACTGTACATAAAGTTAATTATTACTGTATTATTATGCGTCTCCTCAAATAACAAAGCCTTACAACTCGCATACCAGACAACATATCTAACATACACCTTAAACACTTGGGCCCACAGGGAATACTATCTTTCACAAACATCAGCACATATTCATACCAACACTATTATTCCTGACATATGGAAACAAGGTAAAATTATTACACTACTCAAACCAAACAAAAATCCAACAGAACCAGCTTCCTGCAGACCCATTACTTTATTATACACACCTTCCAAAGTAACAGAAAGACTAATCTTACAAATCACCAAACCACACATACCACTATCGCCTACTCAACATGGATTCAGACCTCACCACTCAACCACGACATTACTCACTAACCTGACGCAGCACATCATGGATGGCATCAACTCCAGACGAACAGCTCGACGTACACTATTAGCAGCAATAGACATTAGTAAAGCATTTGATGGTATCCCACGTTTCCTTCTCATAAACAAAATACTCAACACAAACATGAACAATAACACCAAGAGGTGGCTGAGCAACTATCTTTCGGGAAGATACTCACATGTCACATTTAATGGCAAGTCACCCAAAAACAAACTTTTTCCGAACGGGGTCACTCAAGGCTCTGTTCTCTTTCCAACACTGTTCAACTTATACATGCATAACATTCCAACACCCATAGATAACAAGCTTACCTTATCATCATATGCAGATGACATGACTAACATCCATTCACAACAACATCGGCACCGCTACAAATAACCTACAAACATACATAAACAGTATACAAGACTGACTCACACACAATAGACTCAAAGTAGCGCCCACTAAATCAACCATCACCTTGCTAACAAGCAACACAAAAGAACACCAGATAACTCCACAGCTTACACTAAGCAACACCAACATTCCACACACTCACAGGACCAAAATACTTGGGGTCACATACAGCAACACATCATTAGCTTTTGCAAACCACATTCAGGACATTAAAAACAAATGTACATCAAGACTTAACGCGCTTAGGGTACTAACAGGCACAAACTTTGGACACCAGCAGGAAACAACATCTCATATACAAACAATATATTCGCTCAGTTATGGACTATGCTAGCCCATGCTGGACACCCATTATCTCAGAAACACACACATAAACACCTTACAGATAATACAAAACAACGCACTTCGTATCATTACAGGATGTACTCAAACACCAATAAAATACCTGCACACACAAACAAAAATACTGAAAGTTAGGGATCATTTAGATATGAGGGGAACACAATTCATGGCAGCAGCGACAACTAACCCACAACACCCTTGACACTACATGTACAATCATGCACCAACACCTCGCACCATTAAGGTAACACTAGAGAGATTATAACCAAATACTCAATTCTATACCACGCCCCACAGACATCACACAGTACAGAAAAAATACACACACCCACACACACACACACACACACACACCTAACCCACAAAGCACTGACTCGACTCGGTCCGAATGCGGTCCTAGGTGCGAAGCCGCCACCCATTGGCAGGTCAGAGATCAGCCTGAGCAGATCGGATCGAGTTAACTTAGCACGATTCCGATGTGGACATCACCCCAACTTTCAGACATATGAACACAGACTAGACAACTCCATAGACCCACGCTTCTCAAACTAGGGGTCGCGTAAATATTATTGGGGGTCGCAGAAACCTTTGAAAATATTATTTTTTTCATAAATATACAGTGTTAGTATAGCCCTGTTCAAAAATCAACTTTTTCTTATTATCATAGGTTTCTGTACTTTTTCCCATGCTTTTTGACCTGAAAAGGCCGAACATTACAACCATTTTGACCTAGGTTGTTGGGAAGCATTGCCGCATGGAGCTTTAGTTTTTCTGCCTTGAAATCGGCCAAAAGCACCAGTTCCGGGGTCCCTTGAATCATGTTTTGCACTATAACATTTTATCTAAACAAGATAGAGCAACAAAATAGGTACCAAATTAAAGTGTTTTTAATCCTCTTTCTAACTTATACAATTATGATAGTCTTGGAACAAGAAATGGCACATTGGTACATAGAAAGATTTCAGAAATATCACAAAATTCGTTTTCTCACACTCAAGGCAGACAAGGCGCCTTATTCATGACACAAATTTGAGATTAACATTTTGTCACAAGTCTAATCGATCAAGAGGTGAAAGCATTACATGATGATTAATTTCATAATGACATTTACACAGTTAGTTGTTGAGAGTTTGTTTCTTGAAGCTGTCAAAGCGGCGTCTGTTGAACTCCACAGCTTGAAGGAGATAGTCCCTTTGCTTGACATCTGTTGTTATGACATTTGCAAAGTCGCTCATCATCTTGGCACCACGTTCAGCAATGTCATTCACCGCTTTCAGATTCTTAACATAGTCCAACGCTTTTCTGTAGTCCTCATTCTGTGGCCAAGACGTGACAGGTTCCAGAAGCCACTCGGATCCAATGTTCAGTGTGTCCAGCAGGAAATGTGATTCTGGGCCAATGAGATCAACCAGGGTGGTCTTAGCTGTGACTCTCTGGAATAGAGGCTTTCCTGTTCTAAAGCTGTCTGGCTTCTCAGTGGCATGTAACTGGGCAGCAATGTCGTGCTTCAATGTGTCACTCAATCTACTGCTGAACAGGGCAAATGGCACGACTTCCTGCGTCAGGTACCATTTGTGGTTTTCCATCTTATTAAGTACTGCATCAGCAAGCTCTGGGTCAGTTTTCTTGTACTTCAACATGTCCTGGATTAGACTTAGATCATTCACGGGAGCATCTGCAGCAGACATTGACATCATCCATACAGGAGTGTAGAACAGCGCAAGGAAGGTGTTGAGTCTTTCCAGCTTTGATACAGTGTCTTCGTCGTACTCAAGTTGATCTGCAAACATCAGCATTTTCATGGAGTACAGGTTTCTGGCCATCCATCTGGCCTGATGAATGGCGCCTGGTCGACTCCAGTGAATACCTCGAGGAGGCGTTCCTCCAAGAACAATGACTGTCAGTTCAGCCATTTCCCTGTATTCGGCTCTTGGAAGCCTTTCTGCTGTTAGAATGTCTTGGAGTATTTCTTCACTGTTCTTCTTCTTTTCCTTCAGCCATTTGCTGTTGATAGCCAGCATCTTTGGGTTTTCCTTGGACAAGTCCGTCCAAACATCCTTCAGATGCTCAAACCAGGGATTATCTGGCCCCTTCACCTTCCCAAACAGCTTCTCCCAAACTGCTCCTACTAGGATTTCCAGGATGTGATGTCGACAGGCCAGATAAAACAACTTTTTGTTCAGCATTTTCTCTAGCAGTTTGCCAGCTCCTCTGTGAACTCCACTGTTACTGGATGTAGTGTCAAAAACAAGGGCAGTAACATTATCCGTAAGTTCCCATGTCTCCAGTAAATCCATTGAAGCCTCAGCCTGAGCTGTGCCAGAAGAATTGTCGATGACAGGTACTCCCAATAACTTTCCTTCAGTGTATGAAGGTGGACCAGACACTAGCACAGCTAAAGTCTCTGAGGTACTTCCAGGTTCACTGCCCAAGACATCTTTGAGCAACTTTTCATCCCAGTGTAAGGCAGCTTACTGTGGGGGTTTTTCACAAAACTTGGACATGTGACTCTGGCTGATATTATACCTGGACAGCATTCTGTTGCGACGTGTTGTTGAGGTTGAGATGACGAAGTTATCCAGATCAGCCCCTCCAGCTTTCAAGGTGGCAGAAACCATGGCAGTAACTTGATTGTCTGATAAACCAAGACGATCAGCTGTATTGCAGATGACATCACATTCCATGACCTTCATTGGAAACGTCAAAGTCACACTAGTCACAGTGTCTTGATGGTGAGAACATCCAGGACGAGGCTGATGGTAATCCATGTCCTCTGTGATAGCGTCGTTGTCAGTTGAGTCACCCCAGGTAATGTCATCCACATGAACAACTGCCTCTTGTTCTGCTGCAGCTGTAAAATAGTACAACATGTTAAGACAGTAATTGTTAAGTACATGCTAAATATCGCAATGGAGTAAAACTTGAAACTTTTTGTAACGTTCAAAGTAATTAGTTTTACCTTGTTCTTGTCTATGCTGCAGTCTTTCATTCCTCGCTGCTTGCTGCAGGGATCTTGTCTCAAAAATCTTGTCATGACCAGACATATGACCTTTCCTCTCATTCTTTTGGTCTTCGTAGAACCTGATATCCTCATTTTTCTTCTCTCTGGATAACAGTCTGTTGTTCTGTATTTCCTGGATTGCATCTGGAGCTCCTATATCGAACAGGCTGTCTAATTCCAGCACAAATGCTCCTCTTTTTCCTGCAGGGTTACTTGCTCTTCCTTTGCTTTTCACCAGAGCACGATGTTTCTCATGTAGTTTCATGAAGAGCTTCATTGCGTTGTACTTGGTCATTGTCTTGATCCTAGCCATCTGCCAGAATGGGATGATAGATTCAACTGTTTCATATGCAAGGTCTTGAACCATGGGCCTCCCTGCATTTTCCGGTAAATTCTGAAGATTAAGGAAATACTGGAACGCCTGTCTGTTGGTGGGAAGCTGGGAACCACTGATAAAAGCTGAAGGGTATCCAACCAGGAAAGTTTCAGTGAGAGATCTGGTAGATGGCCCAGTTGACACCTGCCTGTGGACAGTACGTGGAGGTTCTGAGATATCAACTGTGCGCCCACGGAGCTCCCTCAGCTCCTTGCTTAATGCCATTGTGAAGTTGTAACTTGTAGATGGTTTTCTAGATTCTGATTGAGTTTCTGTTGTTTCCTGAAAAATGATAGATAATTATTATTATTATTATTATTATTATTAATTATTTATTTATTATTATTATTATTATTGTTATTATTATTATTATTATTTATTAATTTTATGCTCTTTCATTTGATACCTAATTTGTTGCTCTATCTTGTTTAGATCAAAAGTTAAAGTGCAAAACATAATTCAAGGAACCCCGGAATTGGCGCTTTGGCCGATTTCAAGGCATAAAATTTAAAGCTCCATGCGGCAATGCTTCCCAACATCCTAGGTCAAAATAGTTGTGATTTTCGGCTTTTTCTGGTCAAAAAGCATGGGAAAATGTACAGAAACCTATGAAAATAAGAAAAGGTTGATTTTTGAACAGGCCTAGTGTTAGTACCTATTGCTTTTATGACATTGAGTGAAGGGTCGCGAAAAAATTTGTCTGATCCAAAGGGGTCGCAAGTGAAAAAAGTTTGAGAAGCCCTGCCATAGACGACACCTACCCTGTGCCAGGACACGCCACAAATAATTGAACACATGATGACAGACTGTACCGCTTTAGCACAACATAAAACAACACATCACTAGTGCGCTGAACCTCTGGTCCACTCCGGAGGGCGATCGGTTACCTGCGTGCCGCCGGCTTGCTCGATCAGGGTGGGCTGATCGGCTAACCAACAATAATTCACATAAAAATGCAGAATTCCCCGTCTTGTCAGGCAAACAATTTTAAGCCTGACTTCTCTCTTTGAAACATGTTATGATGTAAATCTTATGATTTATTTATAATGTTATAAAGTTATTTGGATATTCACTATACGTAAAGTTAATTAGTATTTTAAGTGATTTATTACTTTGTATCCACCGAATAACCAAGTTTTTAATGTTCGAAGTCAGACAAATTCGTTTCTGCCTGACGACCTGTGCTGTGCAAAATGTCCAAAATGCTGCGCTGAACTGCCAAACCTTTTTTTTAAACTTAATCTTGTTTTCAATAATATACATATTATACAGGGTGTCCGAGAATTATCTGTACAATTTTTGGCTGTTATTAAAAGTGAATCATGAAGTGTAGAAATTCCAGTGTTGTCCCATTTTACAGAGAATCTCATTAAATCTTTTCTGATACTAAGTTTTGACAAGTTTTTTAGAAATTCCAGTGTGTCCGAACATTATCTGTACAATTTCATTTTTAATAAAATTCTTGATAACACACGTAAAAGTCTTAAACAAGATTATTTAGAATCTGTATTTTCAAAAGTTTCTTTTATTAAAGTAACGTTGTTACAAACATTCGATATGTGCACCATTAGTGATTCGCAAAACATCCAATCGATACTCCAAATGTTGCCATGTACGCTGCAGCATATCCACATCAATTCGCTCAATAGCAGCTGTGATTCTTGCTTTTAAATCATCAATGTCTGTCATCCGCGTACATTTCTAAAACACTTTTCAAAACGTGGTATCAGAAAAAACATAATGAGATTCTCTGTAAAATGGGACAACACTGGAATTTCTACACTTCATGGTTGACTTTTACTAAAAGCCAAAAATTGTACAGATAATTCTCGGACACCCTGTATACTTTATAAGGTGGGTTGGGTGGAAAATAATTGTCCAAGTTACTTAACATTTAAAAATTAATTTACTTCAAGGAAAAATTTGGTGAAAGAACTAATTAATAACCTAATTAATAGTTTGGAGTTCATGTATAAATAAATAAGGTAAGGCGATGTTTTATTTCCTAAATTTATGCCAATTAAAAGTATTTTAATTATCGTACATAATACATATGACAGTGAAACAAGTATCAACTTATACAGTGTATATACTATATATATATATATAAATATATATATACAGTGTATATACTATATATATATATATATATATATATATACAGTGTATATACTATAATATATATATATATATATATATACAGTGTATATATAATTATATATATATATATATATACAGTGTATATATATATAATATATATATATATATATACAGTGTATATACTATATATATATATATATATATATATACACACTATATATATATATATTATATATATATATATATATATATATATATATATATATATCCCCCTCAATTAGGTACTCCGGCTTGCCGGGCCGAGGGGGCTCGCACACCTCGTGGGTTGTTGGGGCTTCCTCAACTCCTCTCGGGGTGTAGGCGAAGAAGTACCTAGTTCCGTTTTTTTTTTTTTCCCCTTCCTTTTTTCTTGCTCTCCTTGTTTTTCCATATCTCCCGGAATTTCTTTTGTCTTGACTCGGTCTTGGGCCTCTCTCAATTGTAGTATCCCCCCCCCCTCTGTTTGTATTTTGCAGTCTTGGGGTCATCGGGTGTACCCGCTGGGGGGCATCGCTACGTGGCTCAGCCGTGCTCTGGGGACGGTACGGGCGCCGGAACCGCTGCTGCGTCTGGATTGGGTCTTTGCTAGGCCCTTAACGGACAAATCTCCGTAGAGCCAATCTGCTGTTTTTAAAAAGACAGTCAGGTTGGGGGGCGGGCCACCCGAGACGTTGGGCCTGCGCCTTGAAGGATGCAGCGGCGGATGGTGCATTGCCTTGGGTCCGAGGCTGTCTTTTTTGTAATGCTATTGTTTATGGGTTCAATTTCAAAACTTCAATCCCCTCCTGTTGACGACTCTGGCCCGCCCTTGGATTTGGATAAGACTTCTACTTCTGGTCGTTCAGCGGCCTCTGCCTCCGCTGGATTGACCTTAAAGCCGTATGGACCCCTCTCGTCCTTTGCGGCGTCTGGCTCTCGTGGCCGGACTCGTGGTGGCCGTAGGGCGGGGTCTTCGCGGCCCTTGTTCTCTCGCCCACTCTCGGTTACCGTCACACATGGACCTGTCTCTCCTGTCAATTTCTATCCGGTGGACAGGTTCCTTGTTCTCCGCCCTTCCGCTGGCTCCCTTCCGGGCTACTCGGAATGGGTGTTTGAGCGTCTTAAGACGGTGGGGGTTCCATGTCGTTATGATATCCGCCCTCTGAAGGATGGGTCTCTTCTTTTGAAGTCCCGTTCTTCGTGGGTGACTGAGTCCCTTCTACAGTTGCAGGATGTTCTGGGTTGCAGAGTTTCTGTGACTCCCCATCCACAATTGAATAGCTGTCAGGGCACCATTTTCGCTTCCCGTCTGCTGTCAATCCCAGTTGGCGAGTTGCAGGAGGATCTTGCCCACCAGGGGGTAACGAAGGCCTTCCGCTTTTCGTCGCGCCGGGATGGTGCTCTTACCCCGTCCGCTCGTCTGCTCCTGACCTTTGACTCCCTTGTGCCTCCGGTCCAGGTGTTCTGGGGCGTGGGTGATCGCCGGTCGTGTGAGTTTTCGGTGCGACCGTACGTGCCTGACCCAGTTCGCTGCTTTGGCTGCAACCGGTTCGGCCGCCGTGAGGGTAAGCTATGTGTCCGCTGCGGTGGGCCTGCGCACCCTACCCCATGCACGAAGCCCCCGCGGTGCTCGAACTGCTCGGGGGCCCACCCTTCCTCCTCTCGGGAGTGCCCCGTTTTCAGGTTTGAATTCGAGGTGCGGTCCTTAAGGACTACCGAATTCCTTAGTGCTCGGGAGGCGCGCGATAGGGTCCGTGACCGGGAGCCGCGGCGGGGGTTGTCCTATGCTGCGGCTCTTGGCCCTGGCGGGTCCTCGGGCCCCTCCCGTGCTACCCCGGCGTCTACCGGAGTGGTGCCCCCCCTGGAGGTTCCGGGGGTTGATGGTCCTCCTGGCGCCGCGGGACCTTCTTGTCCCTCTGCCTCACTTTCAGACATCCCATCTGATTCCCTGCCTACAAGTGCCCATTCTCCCTCTCCGGCCTTGGTGTCTGGATCCTTGCCTACTCGTCTCTCGGGTGGGAAAGGTGATGCCCCGAAGGGGACGAGGAAGCGTCGCCGTGGTCAGAGCCCCTTCGAGACCCTATCATGACCACTGCTCGCCCTGCTTCCCCTTCTTCACCGGAGGGAAAGCGGCGCGCCGCTCCTGATCCGCTCGGGACTCCCCCCCCTATACGGAGGGGTGGTGGGGCGTCACCTCCCGGTGCCCCAACTAGTGTCCGGGTGTCGGTTGAGGTACACCGCCCCATGACACCCTCGATTACTGACTCTGTTCCCATGGTGGACCCGGTCGAGAGGAGCCTGGCCCTTCTTCATGGAGTTTCTCTCCCTTCGGCTCCTGCTGAGAGTGGTCGGGTCTCTCTCCTGGATCTACCTTTCCCACCTGTGGTGGTCCACCTTCGTATTGTCAAAAAGAGACTAGGTTCTTAATTAATTTATGATTGGAATTTTAAAATTACACTTAGTGGTTAGGATGAAGAAAATATACAAAAAGAAATTTAAATTATATTTATAATGAAAACTAAGTTACTTAATTAAATGGGTATGACATCAGATATATAATTGAACTATAAGGAAATTAACTTAAATGAAGGGTTAAAGTGACTAAATGAAATGAACTAAATATAAATGACAAAGAAAAGATAAATGATATATAAATATGGACAGGAAAGCTTATTGCTCAAGTTAGGAATCTGGTGGATGCCGAGATGTATCCAACGGCTTCCAAGTATCTTTCTCTTAGTGATTTATTAACAAAACGTTTTTTCTATCTTCGCCGATGTGGTATCGGAGAGTACCAGCATTCAGGAAGAACCTTTTTAAGAATAATACGAATTATGAATACAAGCTATATACTAAAATTGAAGACATTTACATTACATAATTAAATAAAAAAAGAATCTCAATAATAACAATTTTAAAACAACTTCTAAACAATATAATAAAAAAATAAAAGTTACAAGACAAGTCGGGCTGTACTCGCCAGGAGGTAATGTATCTCTAACAGATTGTTTTTTTTCTGTTTAAGGTGCTTCATCCCTGCTGGATTATTGACCGTTATTATTATTTTTTTTTTGGTCTCCTGAAATGGAAAACAATTAAGACAGAAGTGAGGTTAGGGACGACTTGTCATACAAATCACATCGCTTTTTAGGAAACGAACATATGAACACATTCTGATCGTTTAGAAAGGATCAATGTGGGTGTAGAATTTTAATTTAATAAGGAGTAATCCTAATCGAGAAGCGTATCTTCTTGACACATATATATATTTTTTTTAAAAATTGGTGCTTTTTGTTTAATTTGGTGGGTTAGGTTAGCTGTTAGGTTAGGTTAGTGGTGCATTAATCATCAATCAATTCGGAAAATTGGTGGACCTGGTGTAGTTGTCGAAATCGACGAAACCAAAACTGAAAAAAGAAAATATAATAAAGGGCGCCGTGTTGATGGAACGTGGATTTTCGGAATGGGAGAAATCGCAATCGGCGAAATAGAAAGGCTTGGTGGCGAATTTAGAGTCGAAATATGTCCAGATAATAGACGAGATGCTGATACTTTATCACCAATTATCCAAAAACATATTGAAGTTGGTACAATAATATGTTCTGATCAATGGCGTGCTTATTATCGTCTCACTGACTTTGCTTTCGAACATTTTACAGTGAACCATACCCAAGAATTCATTAATAGTGAGACTGGTGCCAACACACAGACTATAGAATCACTTTGGCGATTGCTTAAGCGCAAATTATCACCTGGTATTCGAAAAACCAACATCGAAATGCATATTTGCGAATTTTTGTGGCGCCGTCATGCTACAATCAACAATTTGGACCCTTTTGAATTTTTAATAGACTGTATCAAAATAATTTATAATCCTAATGTTCAATAAAATCATATTTTGTGTCGGGGCAATGTGGAACTGGCCCCAATTAAGATTACATCAAAACAAAGAAAATTAAAATCGTTAAAAGTACATCAATACAAAACAAAATTAAAATCATTAAAGTTAAATTAAATTAAAATTACCTCAACTGGTAAATGCACAATGTTTACGTCAACCTCCATAGTCGGCAGACCAAAGAAAACTGTATGGTTAGTTAATTGGAAGGTATGATATATATCTATGAAAATAAGTTGGTTGGTTAGTTAGAAGAGCTGTAATTTGTAAAATGAACTATTGTTGTTAATGGAGGGTTTGTTTCTATAGATGTACAAAGATTTCTGTAAGGTTATTGGATCTTGTTAGAATTTCGAACTGAGGTTTGTGAAGGGGATGGTTGTTTTCATTACTATGGTTTCTAACTGCGGATTGTGTGGGGAATTTGTCTTTGAACTTTAAAAAATTTGATAATTTAAGTGGGTTGACGAGGGCGAATCTAAAATTTATTTGGGGATTACTAGACTTAAGCAGTTTGGACACTTCACTTCGAATACGTAATGATAAATAACCATAAAAAGGTAATTTAATATATCTGGTTTCTTTTTGTATTGTGGTTATGGGGAGTTTAGTATTAAAAGTGTTATTTAAAAATTTCTTTAATTAGTTGTCAAAAAGATTAGAAGGTTAGTAATTACACTGGTATGCATATGAAATTGTTTTGTCTGCTGTGAGGGTTTTTCCAACTCATATTATATAATTCGACCATGCTGAATTCGAAAATGACATTGGTTTTCCTCAATCAGGTCAGGTTTTTTCTCTATTGGCCATTTATTATAAGTCCAATTTTATCCCCAAATTTATTGATTTTTTTAGCTTAAACACTGTAGATATGAGTAATATTATAAGAACACTCGTGAAAAATGAAAACATTGTGTGAATAAATACTTTTATTCATACAATGAATATGGAAAAAAGTTTATTGAGGAAGGAATGAAGTTTTTTTGGCTTTCCGTCTGTGTTTTTCTTCGGGCACGTCTCGCTTCAAACACCAGCAATAGTCCGCCAGCATATTGATATCCCAGTTTCCCTGGTACCTCTCTTCCATTATTTTGATATCTTGGTGAAATCGTTCACCCTGTTCCTCAGTATAATCCCCGCAATTTTCAGGAAAATAGTCCAAGTGGGACCACAAAAAGTGCATTTTTATGGACATGCGCGACCCATGAGCTTTGAAAGCTTCCATCAAGTTTTCGACAACGGACTCGTATTCTGGACTTCTACGCTTGCCAAGTAAATCAGTGATAACTGATTTGAATGCCTGCCAGGCATTCTTCTCAGTTGGAGTCATTGCGTTTTCGAACTGAGTATCCTTGATCAAAGTTCGAATTTGAGGACCATCAAAAACCCCAGCATTTAGTTTAGCATCAGATATATGAGGAAATTTACTCTCGAGATATCGGAATGCTGAACCCTCCTTATTCATTGATTTGATGAAATTTTTCATCCAGCCCAGCTTAATATGAAGTGGTGGGAGCAAAATTTTTGTTGGTGGTACAAGGGGCACTGAAACGACATTATGCGACCCAGGTTCAAAATTCTCTCTGGATGCCCATTCACGCTGTGCATAGTGCTTCTCATCCGCTCGGCTATCCCATTTGGAGAGGAAACATGGATATTTCGTGTATCCCCCTTGCATTCCCAATACAAATGCCACAATCTGAAAAAAAATGAAAATATTTAAAGAATTTAGAGAATTTGTTCTATCAGATAAAAAATCTATGCATTGGACTGTATCACTTCTGTGGGGAAGTTAAGTGTTCTTATACGCTCTCAAATAACCTTTGGAAAAACAACATAGTCAATAGCAATAGTTTACTTATGATATTAGTATTACCTTCAAATCTCCACAGATCCTCCAGTTATGTTGGTCGTATACGAGAGCATCCAGTAAAATTTTCATGTTATCGTAGCTCTCAGTAAGTTGTACGGAATGTGCTACAGGGACTGATGCAACCCTATTCCCAATGTTGAGAAGTACTGCTTTCAAACTTCGTTTAGACGAGTCTATAAATAGCCTCCATTCTGATGCGTTATATGGCAGGCCCAAGGATTCGATTAGCCCCTCAACATTGCAGCAGTACACTAAGGAAGAGGTATTTTCGTGCACTGCAAAAAACTTGCGGAATTCTTCCTCTCGTTTCCTATACCAGGAGAATGTTGTTCCCGGAGCCAGCAAGTTGTCCTCTCGAAGTCGTGAGCCCAAGACCTCGGCAGCTAATTTGGAAAGTCCTAAATCCCTGGTAAGATCATTAAGTTTGGCCTGGTTGAGAGGCCTCGGCTCATTTGAAGCGGTATTTTGAGGTATATACGACTGGGACTGGTCATTGGTATTGGTCATTGATTCATCATCAGAATCATCGAAGTCCAAGGTTTGAGGTGGGTCGGGTATTGGAATTCCAGGACCATGGGGTACAGGTCTCATAGCAGAAGGAATGTCAGGGTATACAACAATGTGTTTATTCTTCTTGTTAACTCCTGAAAATAGAAACACAGAAACATGGATATAAAACTTGCATATGAAATAGAAGAAGCATTCAGACAGTGGCGGCTCGTGAGGGAAGGCTGCGGTCTGTAAGATATGAAATAGGTCGATGGAGTCTGTATATTTTCTTTCTTTTTCATTCATATTGTCCCTTCGGGGACAATATGAATGAAAAAGAAAGAAAATATACAATCACTGTATATGTAAATGTAACTTGTATAACAATATGTATGTGTAAATGTATGATTACCATTATGGTGAATATTATGCTATATATGGTGAATGTTACATTATGGTGAATATTATGTCAAGTTTCATACGAGGATTTCAAAATATTTAAGAAAAATAAATTTATAAGCCCACCTTGGAGGTTTGTCATGCAGAAATAGCAATCTGTCACGTGATCCTTTCCTTCTCTCCAAATCATGGGAATTCCAAAAGGCAAAGATTTCGCTCTGCCTTTGCTCCATCTTCTCAAATTTTCAATGCACGTCTTGCAGCACATATGAGGGGCGAAATTTTTGTCCTGGTCCCCTAGCTTAATTCCAAAGTATGCTCTATACATTGTCTTCACAAATTTAGTGATTTGGGACTGGTTATTTGGCATGGTAACCGTCCCACATATGTAGCAGAATCTATTGGGATCATTTTTACACGCTCTATTCATTATGAAATATTTTATCTATATGCCTGAAAAGTAAAAAAAGATACAAGTGAAACAAGTGATGATAGATGTTACTGTTCCAATTCCGCTTTGACAAAATCACGAAAAATTATATTTTACTTATGAGGCCATAGCCGGATAACCTGAGCTGATTGAGAAAAACGGATTGCAGATTCGAAATCAGCAGGAAAAACTCTATAATAATCACTTACAAAACCCTTGACAGCAAAATTGATGCATACCAGTGTTATTAATGAAATACTGTCTTAAAATTTTCTTTGTTTTGAATAATTTTAATTATATTTTTTTTAAGGTTTTAAGATTTATAATTCACTAATGATGACAAATGATTTGTCGAAACGTCTGAAGTATAAAAAAATAAACGAAAATGTTTGCTGTCGCGTTGGTCCTTCTTTTCATATATGAAAATGAAAATGAAAATGAAAAGGTTTATTGGCAGACTATAGTCCATATGACAAATATTATTAATACAATGACAGTTCATATACTAAGGATAGAACTATATACAACTGATTAGAAATAATACTGCAATGTCGAAGTTAAGTGGAGCTACAGACAGACGTTTTCGTACCAAGAAGTCCATAGCTTAGAGGATAAATGGCAGGACTCATGGATAGCTTGGATGATCGGATTGTTTGAATTTTTAATTCTTTGCATTATACTGTGTTGAGAATGTCTTGTTACTTCAGGGAAGCTCGGGACATTGCGGGTAGCAAACATTTGCGAAGCTGAGCATCTCGGGGGTAATTAATGTAAGAGTCTAAAAGACCTGTTGTACAGCAAATTTAGGGTTCTGCCAGAACCTTTTTTATAATTCACCCACAGTTGCTGTCTGTATATATTACTGCAGAAAGTACGAAAGAGAGTGTCTTTAGCTTCACTTGTACAGAAACGAAAGTTCCTTATGGTCATATTCGTTTTAGCACACAGGCTTCGAGATTGTTTTCTTATATCCGAGTCATCACTCAAGGAGCTGGTAATAGTTTGACCCAAATACTTAAACTCTTGTACTTCCTCAATTACTTCACCATTCATTTTAAACCTTATATCAGCTGGCTGATTACAGCTTTTAGGATGAAACTGCATAACCTTAGTTTTTGCAACATTAAAAAGAATATCATGTTTCTGCGAATACATTTCGCAGACGTTTAGTAGCCAATCCAGACCTTTAACAGAGGGACTTATTAACACCATATCATCGGCATAAACTAAGTTATTTATCCTTGTGTTATCTATACAGCATCCCACTGTTGCCTCATTAAGTGAAGCAATTAATCCGTCAATATACACATTAAACAGCATAGGGGAGAGCAAGGAGCCTTGTCTCACCCTGCAAGAAGAGCCAAAACACTCGGATAGTACATTGCCCCACCTAACAGTGAAGGATGGGTGGGAATACCAAAATTTCAATAAATTTAATAAGTACATGGGAACCTTCCTGTCTTCTAGTTTTGCAAGTAAAATATTGTGGTTCACCCTATCATATGCCTTACTTATATCTAGAAAACAGCTATAAATAGTTGAATTACTGTCAATGTATTTAGATATTGTTTCTTTAAATACATAGATACACAGGTCAATTAAGTGGGACCTTTAAAAGCCAAACTGATTAGATGTCCATAGGAAATTATTTAATCGAAGTAACAAGAGTTTTTCTAGTAGTTTCGAGAAGCAGGAAGCGACAGCAATAGGCCTGTAATTATTGCTGGACAGAATGTCTCCGTACTTATTTTTGACCAGTGGCAAGATACTGTATATACCCTTATGAACTCTACAGGGATATAGCTATGAGCAAGCATGGCTGATAGGAGCAATGATATATGCAGACATACTACGTCATTGGCATATTTTAATTGCTCATTCGATATGTCATCTACCCATGACGCAGAACCAATCTTTAACTCTTTAATTAACCTCTTTACTTCAGAAAATGATATCAAAATATTTTCCCTTGTCCCTCCCACAATCGTTTCGCTGCAAACTATCTTAAGATTATCTCTACTCACACTGTTAAGAATATTAGAATAGTGGTTTTTCCACAGCTTTGCAATTTCATCCTACCCCGACACCCCATCGATTGTCGGAGGGAGGACATTTTTGACACTCGTTTAATTCTTAACAAATTTCCAAAATTTGTTATTGTCGTTATTTATGCGAGCTTCACAGGCTTTTGATGCTCGAATAGACTTCTTCCTGTTTACATCGCCTTATGGCCGCCTTATACTGACCCCGACTTCTACACATATTCATGTATACTGGTCCTAATCTGGGTCTACCATGAAAGCGCCACAAATCATAGGCGTCTTTCGATTCCCTCTTCAGGGTGGCAATAAAATCATTCCATCCAGGAATAATCTTAGTATGATAGTTGTAAGATTTAATCAGGGGGCTTCCTGCTTCTCTTAACAGGGATATTATCTTACTACAGTATAATACCTATCTATGCGTTTACAGTGACAGTCATTTGAGCAAGGATTATTACAGGCAAGGTGCAAAATTTCTAAATTATTAAAGAGGTGACTTGTTCTATCTTTGTATTCTATTCTCTGCTGCATATTAACATTGGACCAATCGACGCGATTATTCTTACCTATTGAGTTCTTGTTAAGTCGTGATGCGCATAAATTGGTAACGTTAATTAATATTTCTAATGGTCTATGATCAGAAAGAAGGAAATCATGCAGAATATGAACTCTAACAATTCGATCCTTTAGAGTATTACTTGTGAGACAATGATCAATCCACCTGGTGGAACCACTCATATCACTAACGTATGTAAAATTACCACTGGCTACCCCTAATACATCTACATCACTTATAATTAAATTGGCCGACTCGCACATGTTACCCAATTCTACAAAGAATTCCGAGTTCACATGTGCGTTAAAGTCCCCCATTATTATACAGTGAGAATATTTGGGGTTTCTGATAATGACTTAATTTTGTAGAGCAAATCAATGTATTCATCTAGATTACTGCCGTTGTTTTATGGTAAATAGCAGGTATGATAAGTATATATATATATATATATCAACGTAAAGAACGACGCTTGTATAGGAGAATATTCCGCGCAAGATGAGAGAGAGAGAACGAAACAAATGAAAAAAATGAGGTAACCACCCGGGAATCGAACCCGGGATCTTCCGATTGCCGGAATCTTCCGATTTTTTCATTTGTTTCGTTCTCTCTCTCTCATCTTGCGCGGAATATTCTCCTATACAAGCGTCGTTCTTTACGTTAATTATACTGCGTGTTTGCAGTTTAAATGTATATATATATATATATTGCATACAGGGTAGAAGAAAAGTCTTTAAAGATTTTATTCCAAAACTTTGACAGCATCATACAGTTAAATGTTCAAATGATGAAACAAATCAAACAAAAAGTCTACAAGAATTTTATTCATGCAAATATTCTGTTAAATTGTAATTTAATCTTCAAAAAGTTCTCCATCTGCTATGATACATTGGTGAATTCTCTCTGTGAATCTCTTCATTGTTCTTCTGAACATATCGACTGGGATCGTTTTCAATTGTTCTGCGGCCAAGGGCATTCACATTTGGATAGATGAAACCAGGAGTGTAGAGTTTGTCACGCAAATAAGACCAAAGCCAGAAATCATATGGGGTTTAATCAGGTGATCTGGCTGGCCACTCGAATCTCACTGGCAGCTGCAGAGTAATGTGGCGGCGTTCCATCATGTAGATAAAGCCAATTCCTGCCAACGCTATTAGTAAACTGTGGCAAAACTTTGTCTCTCAATACCTGGCAATAGCTCTATCCATCGATCGTATCTCTCGATATATCAAAGGAAACTAGTCGTGAATAACCAATACACGCCCAAACTGTTAATGTAGTCGTTTTAACGTCTTAACCCAATCGTATTTTAGGACTTTTCTTCACCCAGTAGTGAACGTTGCGTTTGTTTCCTTTACTCATTAGTAGTATGAAAGCAAAAGGAGAGAGTGCAATGCAATTGCAAATGTTGATCAATTTTGCAAAGGGGGGAGGGGAATGTTACAAGAGGTCATGCAACAAGGTAGAGGGGGTTATGTAACAAGGGGAGGAGTTATCCCCAAGCTGCAATGAAGAGGAACACCCCAGCAAGCTGTGGGAGTCCACCTAACTCTTTGGGAGATAAGTTGGGACGGCCTCACCCCAAAGGGGTATACCTAACCTACGAGAGGGAGAGAAAGGAGGAGGGTCTTTGGGGGAAAAGTGGGACGGCCTCACCCCACAACGGGAGACCTAACCTAAGCCCTAACCTAAGAAGGATAGAGGGGTGTTCGCCTTGCTCCTGCCAGACGCATATTGAGAGTTCATCCGAGCGCTCGCTGTCTTATAAGGTCCTAATCAGCCAATTGGTTTAATCCGCCAGTTGGCTTAGAAGTCTTCTTAGAAGTTGAGTTGGCAAATTGCGCTATTTATTTAATTAAAGCACATATTCTTGACAGTTGGCTTAGCCTGCCAGTTGGTTTAATCCGCCAGTTGGCTTAATCCGCCAGTTGGCTTAACCCGCCAGTTGACGTAGAAGACCTAGAAGGCAGGTGTATATATATTAATTAACTTTTCAGCTGCCAGATTGGGCTATTCAGATATTTTGACAATTGGCTTAGAAATCCGTCAGTCGGTTTAGAAGGCCTAACCAGCCATTTGGTATACATATAATTAAGTAATAATATCGTTTTTATATATATACACAACCAAAAGAATTAAGTAAGAACACCATTACATGTCTTTTTATTTAGACGAATTATAGGAATTAATTTCACAAAATATGTAGAAAATAAACATACAATCCTATACAAACGAGGAATATGTGCAATAAAAATTATTAATAATATAAGAAATAAGAACGAGGAATATATATATATATATATATATATATATATATATATATATATATAATCAAAATATATAAAATAATAATATACAAAAAGATGGAGTATAACCATCAATATATTAGTACAGGATATATATATATATACTATATATATATATATATATATATATATATATATATATATATATATATATATATATATATATATATATAGTTATATTAGATAATTAAATATATTGAAAATAAATAATAATATACAAAACAATGGAGTATAATCAGCAACATATTAGTACAAGAAAAATATATACATACACACAATTACATTAAATAATTAAATATATTGAAAATAAAAAATAATATACAAAACGATGGAGTATAATATCAATATATTAGTACAGAGAAAATGTAGATATATATAAAATTATATTAAATAATTAAATATATTGAAAATAAATATACATTAAAATACAGTCGTTCTACTGTGCTTAACTAAAGCACTAAACTCGCTCGTAATCGAGTCTACAGTCACATCATTATTGCTTTGCCCCACGCAGTAAATACGATTTAACATTATTTCACCGCTCAAGGTGTGCTGGCTCCTATACTCGATGTAACTGGCCTTCATATCGTTCAATACTATTTTTGTGCCCACTTTATATTCGGTTGGCAAGTTATCTTTAAACACGGCTAGAATACAATCAAAAGCATGCACTAAGAGGCTGTCGTTACCCACCACATCATTATTAAATACAAGTTTATAAACACTCCTTTCCAATCGAGGGATTTTTCTTACCGTTCCGAGCTTTTCAATCGTGAACTCTTTTTCACAACGCATAGCGGCATTTGAAATAATCTTCCAAGTCGTTACGACAGCTGCTCATTATATAGAGGTACAACTCTCCAGGGTGAACAGTGTAGGCGAGCTCTGCCCTGTACCGCTCAAGTCCTTTGTACCAAAGTTCGTGATATTTCGAAGAGTCTAAACCTTTTAAATAAGCATCCAGCTCTAGACCATTCTCGCCTTGTTCATTCCTACATTCGATAAATCCGTCCAACAGAGCGGTGTATGCGTATTCAAGAATCGTGTAAAAATAAATCATATCCGTAACACGCGCGTCTAATATAGGCTTCAGCTTGCGGAATCCGACGATTTCAAACATTGTGTCGAGGATGAATTGGTTTCGCGTGGGGACAAGAACGTTATTATCAGATGCATTCTCCCACACCAGTCGTATATCAATGCATGGCTGATCGTTATTTATACACCACGAACAAACAATGGCATATGAGGGGGCATCGCTAATCTGTTCTCTTCTGCAGGTATTTTATAACGATCCTCACCCCACTTCTCAACTGTCATGAAGAATCTATTCATCTCCTCAGCACTTAAATAAATAACATTACGTTTACCAGAGTTTGCTTGCCTGCAAATCGTTTCAAGTACATAGTTAATGGCACCGGTTTCACGCCTGAGCATGCGCAATAACTTCGTCACGGACACGTCGTACGCGGCATTGAGAAGGCTTCTCAAAAGAAGTTCCATCTTATTCGAGGAGTGCACGTCCAGTCGGTTCAAGCTCTGAGATGACTATGAACCACGGCTGGGCGGATCGGCTCGACGAGAGGAGCGAATCACACCATAAGCTGATGAAACGTGTACGGCGTTGTTCCAACGTGAATACTTGTATCCCATTATACTGGGTACGTGTTTTGAGAAATTTTCCGATACATGAAGCCATACCGGTTTTAATGTTTTATCACTCCCACTCCCCAGAATACTCACCAGATATTTTCGCTTGGGGGAATTTCACGAACTAAACACTAAATCCATTATTCATCCAATAAACTTATAGTAAGCCATTCACTCATCTTTCATACGTAAGTGACATATAAGGGCATGGTGGCACAACCCCATAGACCGAAGGAAGGAAAAGAACCCACGATGGGCCAATCATAACAGCCCCCACACAACGAAACCCAATTATATATATATATATATATATATATATACCGGGTGCGGCAAAAGTAACGCCCTTTTAATAATTGTATCTTTATAGTTTTATACAGTATAATTTTTTAGTTTTATATTGTATCATTTTGTTTCTTTTATTTTTACAGAAATTCTGAATAAATATGGCCTTTTTCTTGTGGGGTGTACTGAAAGATCTTGTTTACGAGGTCAAACCGAAAACACTTCCTGAATTAAGACAAACAATTCGTGAAAAATTTACTACAATTAACGTAGAAATGTGTCAAAAGGTTTGTAGAAGTGTTGCTGGTAGGGTTCAGTGTTGTATTGAACACCGGGAGCATTTTGAACATGATCATTAGGTTAGTAACTACTATGTATGTTGAGTACATTTTTTTAAGGTGTATTGAGCCAACCACAAAATTAATTAAATTCCAGTTATTTTTTAGTTTTTACTGAGAAAGTACTTATTATTCTTCTTAAAATGCTGTATTTTTCTTAAAAACCTTATTATTTCTCTTAAAATGCTGTAATTGATTTATTTCCTTCAATAAAAGAGAATAAACTAAAAAGGGCGTTATTTTTGCCGCACCCGGTATATATATATAATATATATATAAGACCCGGTGCCGGCAGACGAAGAGTTGCACACTCATCTAATCTTCCTTTTGAGCTGTAAATTAGTGTACTTGTTTTTAATTATTGTCCATTATCTGTTTGCTTCGTGGTTATTTCTCCATATATATATATTACATATACACACACAGTGTGTGTTATATATATATATATATATATATATATATATATATATATATATATATATATATGGTGTGGTTTTAATAATACATTTCTTGATAACTTAAAAATTTGTAGAAAGTTCTACAGTAGGATTTTAGAAATATTAAAAACTTTTAAGAATTGCCTTCGGGCCCGGGTTCAAGACCCGATACCGGCAGACGATATCTTAGCACTCTTACTTTTGAAAACTCTCAGGATATCTGCTTTGTGATTATAATTTACCAGGCGTCCTAATCGGCATTTTCTCTTATTGTAACTCTTTAATTAAACTTTAATTTAACTTAACTTTAAATGATTCACTATGAACTAATCATGTTAATTTCTCCTTAAAGGACGAAAGCGGAACTTGAACGTGTTATAGCTACTTTTCGTTTTGATCAAAGGGGAATAAATGATATGGACACTTTTCCGCACAGCCAACCCAGTGACCTGAATACAGGGGGTCGAGGTATTGACTCACATCCTCCGGTCCAACGAATGCCAGGTCATCGAGGAACTAATGTAAGTTTTTTTGAGGGTTAAGCACAAAACACATTGTATTTTCATTTAATTTATTAAATGGTAGAAAACATGTACAAAGCGGCTTACAGAGCTAGCGTCCATTAAATAAGCCTTAATGGAGACATTTTACAAATGTATATACATCTTTACACAATATAAATACAATTATATATACACTTTTACACAACACAATGAGTGCGAACATATGAGAACCTTTTTTTATTTTTTTGCATACCGTTTCCTCATTCATTTCAGTGTCGCACAAATCGAATAATTTTTTTAAATTTATAAATCCCTTCCCACGTGACATGTGCAGAAATGAAAGGCAATACATGCCAAGAGTATTACTAAAATATCCTTGGAGGCGGAAAGGATTCCATACAATTTCAGGGATGTGTAACTGTTCGATAAATTTTACAATAACAGGATCACTGCAGGGTTGAGTGCTGAGTGAATCAAAATAGCACATTCTTTCCCTATTTTTAAAATAGATTGCAAACCAATGAATCCCCTCACCCCTCACAATGTTGGTGTTCACAATAATCCCATACCAATCTCTCGTAGTTGGCAATTTCAATATTTCATTCTTCGCAAATTTGGAGCGTGTGATTCGGTCACTTTTCATTACTCTCTGGAGTGTATTGGCGTCCATTTTAAAAGTCTGTGACCACGTTCATGAAACGATCAACTTCTATTAGAGCCTCTGATTCGTGGTACACGAGTACGCTAAAAGGCGCGTCTATAGGGTTGGCAAATTCCAACCCACTTTGTTGTGGACTTAAGTGCATATTTATAGTAGCAGACAAGTCAGGGGTAATATCAAATGAATAAAGGTTAAATTCTTCCAAAAATTCTTTCTGTGTTACGCCAAACCCAAGCTCGTCACAGTCACCAGCATTATGAGCCAGACTATAATAAGCTCTAGTGCAGAGCGGGAACACAGCGTCTGATGAGTAGTCCGTAACCATAGGCCCCACCCAATGCGACGCCATTTACGTAGAGAGTTATATTTTTAAGGCCGAAATTCTCGAATTTGAAGGCGCTCTTTTTATATTTTCCATTCGTCGTAGCGTGATCCTGCATTCCAATTAATAACCTTTTAGGTGGAACTCCCAGGGCCACGTTTTCTAGCTGCTTCGAGGCCAAAAAGGCGGGCACCGTGTATAGCTTGATCTGTACTCTGTTAAATGGGTATTTTACTGTTGCGTGTACTCAATTTTTTTTTCAATTTCTACATATTTCGGGGAACTTAATTTCACTCGTCGTACACGTAAATGTGTCTCCCTGATGTGAATCCCAACTGGTTTTGCGGGCTCTTCTTGATCAGGTCCCAGATTTATGCAGATCTCAGGACTCCTGCGGCTGGGCTTTAGTTTCAGATCGAAGCCGTTCATAAACAGTTTCTTCTGGAACGTGAAGTCTGTATGAAGACGACCAAAACACTCGTATATCTTTTAAATTTATCCTTTATACTACTTTCATCTTTAGTCTGATAATAGCCCTCGGCGGTTAAAAAGGTGCCCATAGTTTCTTTTGAAAAGTTGAGGACATTTTACAGACAGGCTCGTAGGTGATAATACCCCGTTCCTGCCGAGATGTTAACCTGATTTAAATACACCTCACACTGGCTGAATATAGAGTGTAGAAAGTTGGTTTCAGTGCATGCAAAGTAACTATCATTGTCGTCCGTTCCATCTGAATGGGTTATACGCAGTTTAGCGTACATTTGCATGCAGCTCGGGACAAAAAAGTAAGGGCCTGAGCTGGCTATCACGAATTCTATAGGGGTGCTCGGTGAACTAATTGTGTTTAATGGGTTAATTGTAATAAAGTCGCTATGCTCAATAGAAACCTGAGTAGGGGGCATATCAAAGAGGGACAGTTCCGATTTACAAAATTGAGAACTACACGGATGGATGAAACGCGCCATGACGAGTCAGAAATAGTAACACCTCTCTCGACAAGTAGTAATCAGCCTGTGATTCGTGAGAGTAGTGTCCTCAGCTTATATCAATTAAAAAAATGATCAGCCATAGGCTTCATACGCTTAAAAGACTGCTTTTTTGATGTCATTTTACGTTTAGTGCCACGTGTTGGTAACCCGTTCTTCCTGACAACCCTCTTCTTTCCGCCACCATGCATTTTTCTCTTTGCATCTTTGATGATTTCGTCCCCTGTACGTTTTAAATGTTTTTTTAGAGCTCCTTTAGGTTTAATTCCACCCATTATGTCTTTTACCGTGTTAAAACCTGATTGTAACACTTTCCTCCCGAGGTATCTAGCCCCCCCGCTCTTCAACAATGGGACAGCCGTGCGTAGTATGGTTAAAAAAACGGATCCAAGCCCACTCCCACGCTGATATTTCACTCCTCGATAGACTGCGAAAGACCTTCGGGTCATTATAACTGAATGCGACGAAAGTGTAGCTTCAATGTTAAGCTCCCATCACCGAATGGGAAATTTTTTCCCTCAATTGTTCTTATATATACCGAGATGTTGGTTAATAGATTAGTCGCAACATTCACATAATGGGGCTTGTGATATGTACTACTCAAACTTTTCCCTCTATGGTTGGGGATGTGTGCAATGCGCAGCAGGCGCGCCTGGGTGTCCCCATCAAATTGATGCTCTAAGATATTGCTGTAAATATAGCACATATCTTGGGATATGCAGCTTTCACCCAATTTCTCCATCTTCAACTGATACATTAAGCTGGACAAGTCATGTTGTGCCTCGTGAAAGGTATCTCTTTCGAGAGCTGCATTATATCGGCCTTCGGCCACACTTGTAAACAGCTCTTTGTCTTTAATATTTCTACTAAGCGTTGATTTTAACTCCAGTGTGCGTGCAGGCGTGTCTATGTTTACGACTTCAAAAAGTAAGTCGTTTTCAGGTATGACTTTTCAAGACTCTTGTTTAACCCCGTCACAATATCGGTGGCTGTGTCATAATGACCGATTCCTAGCGTTACATTTGTACTATAGTACTATACCTCACCGAACAGAACTGATCGCATAGTGGTGTCTAAGGTTATGCATAATTTTTCACACTCATCGACTCTTCTAAGGATCAAAAATATGATCTGCTCATTTTCAAGAGTTAAAAATTTGGTAGCTAACTAGAGTTCACATAAACCCACCTCATACGAATCGAGCTCCAATTCAATGGGTCCGTGGAGTTCTGTCACAAAGTTGGCCAGAGTGTTGTTAGGATGTACAGAGAGAGAAGAAGAGGAAGGGAGTGTGACATAGAAGTGGCTAGGAGTCATGTTGCATACTATTTAAGCTTCATTATTGCAGAAGCTTTTAAATAGATGTTGAAACTTTCTGGGTAACCCAGCCATTTCACCAGATACATTTTTCTCTTTCCTGAACCTTTGCTGCCTAAAATTTTTTCAATTTTAAACACACTTTTTCCTAAATTAAATGTCACTTTCTGCAACTCCTTGCGGTAAAAGCCTCCAGCGATCTCTTCCCCATTCAAATCTTCAACGTAATACATCATTATCTCGCATTTAACTCTCAAAGCATTAACTTTAAAAATCTCACGTGTCCATCCTTGCTCAAATCCCTTCGCAAATTTATTTCCCGACGTGATAGCCTTATATAATCAGTGATTTTGAAATGTGTAGTGTGTGAAGGCGATGCTCCATCTCTTCTCATCTCTGGGCATGTACCTCTCTAAGAATTCGGTAGGTGTTGTGCCAATCGTGCGGTGGTGTGAACGGTTGTATGACGATGCCAATGACCGCAGAATGTTTATATATCTGTATGTGTTTTTATGTGTAAAATAGCCATGCATGCGTTCCTTTATGGTACGTTGAACTCTTTCGGCTACAGAGGCCTTGTGTATAGAACTGCTAGTGTAGTAACTGATATTAAGCTCTGTCAGCATGTTCTGAAAAGCGCGGCCTATAAATTCTTTCCCCATATCCGGACAAAAATAGCCAGGAACCCTATCTTCATTTAACATCAACGTTATGGTCGCTGTATCAACTGTTTCAGGCGATTTATTTTCCAGTGGAATTAACCACAGATATCTAGAGAATACATCTATTATGAATAGGATGTAGCGGTATCCGTTATTATACACTGAATATCTTTGCATGTCTGTTAAATCCGCTTGCCAAATAGAGTCAATTGAAGCCGCTGTTGTCATGGCCGTTTTAAACCTTTTTGTCACAGGCTTATGAAGTGTATAAGCATCCTACTCCCGCATAAACCTTCAACACCTTTTTTCCCAACTCAGTAAACATCTCTGTACAGTCTATTAACGCCGCCATAGGAGGCGGGGTTAGAAATGTCATAATAGCGTTTACTTAATATGTTAGCCATTTGTGTATTTTAGAGACACTTGGATAAGGTTGGCCGTTTGTTCTCTTCTTTCTCCTCTTCAGAGACGCTACTGCTGGGGGCGATGGCGTACTCAGTTGTGACACATGCGAGACCTGATCCAAGTCTTTTAACCTATTCAGATTATCTAACATTGTTTTGGGGACGTTTATTTGTTGTAATCTTGCTTTAATATGCTTCCATCCTGTTGGTGAGGGCCTGTCACACTTTCTCACCAGATCATGGACAATGTCATTGATGTTTGATTCTTGTACCCTTGTTCCTTCTACAATGACCTCCCCTGTATCGCCCCACTGTATGATGGGGTCCTCACTCAATAGATTATAAAGACTTAAGCCTTTATTCCTCAATGTATATGGGAGACTACTTCTTAATACATGTTCGATGTGTTGTGTTCCGTTATTCTTTGGTTGATCATAAATGCAAAAAACTTCACTTTTTCTACGTGAAAGTCAAAATATGAAAATAAAAACACACTCTAATAGACAGAGTTTATTTCCACAACAGTTTCGATGCCCACTGGCATCCTCCTCGGGTGGATACAGAAAAATGAATGAGCCAAAGCAAAAGGGAAAAACAGTCCAGGGACCGACCATTAAGAAATTCGGACCTCGGTTAGATCCCGTTCTCCCGACACCGGAAGGGCATTTTCATTAAAGGGTCCCGCTTATAAGTATATTCGCACAAATTTAAAACTATCTTCCTGTTCTAAACATACAGATTCTATTATTTTTTTTCATAATTATTACATTTATTATTAAATTTATTACATTTAATATAGCATTATTATTTATTACAGATATTATAAATTTATTATTACATTGGTTATTACATTGTTGTTTATTATACAGAACTTATAAACCGAAAAACGAATGAAAAAGGCGAGAAGGAAACAATCCAGAGACCATTGAGAAATTCGCACCTACTGTAGGTTAGATACCGTTCTCCCGACACCGGAAGGGCATTTTATTACAGGGTCCCGCTTATAAGTACATTCGCACAAATTAAAACTATCTACTTATTCTATGCATGCAGATTCTAATATTTTGACATAATTACTGCATTTATTAATTATTGCATTTACATTTTTTAACATTTATTATTATTACCTTTACCCGAATTATTAAATTTATAATATTACCTTTATTATTACATCTGTTGCATTTATATTTATTTCCACATTTACTACTTCCATTATTACATTTACATTTACGTTTATTATTCCATTTACATTTTAGCCTCTCCCCCCCCAAAAAAAAAATCGAATGAACTAAAAGCGAGTAAGGAAACAATCCAGAGACCTTTAAGAAATTCACACTTAGGTTAGAACACGTTACCCCGACTCCGTAAGGGATTTTTTGACCAAGAATCTCATTAAAGGGTCTAACTTACAAGTACCTTCGCGCAAATTAAAATTATCCACTTTTTCTATACATACAGATTCTATTATTTTTCTTTTGACATAATTATTACATTTATAAAGTACCTTACTTGGTTCCCAATCTATAGTATGATTATTTTGGCTGGCGTGATAAAAAATGGCATTATTAGTATTACAACTTCTGAAGGCATATTTGTGTTCTTTAATACGGGTTTCAATATTTCTTCCAGTTTCTCCCACGTATACTAAATCACAACTTTTACAGGGAATGCTGTAGACACAGGCTTGTTCCTGTTTTGCAACGTTATTCCTAACCAATTTACTTTTCACGGTAGACGAATATTTGAACGCCAAAGCAAATTTAAAATCTTTCGTCAACGGTTTTACTCTTTCTAAGCCGGGAGTGTAAGGGAAACTCACATATTGTTTATGGTTAACTGAAGGTTCCCGAAGGGCATAAAAAGATTTTCTGGCTTTAAAATACGCCTTTCTGATAAACCACTCAGGATATTTTAAATCCATAAAAATGTTCCAAATCTTTGAATTTTCCAGGTCCAGCAAATGTGGGCTACAAATCCTGAGTGCTCTTAGAAACATGGAAGAAATAATTGAGCTTTTAACCCCTTCATCATGATATGAAAAATAATGAATGTACGAATTACAATAAGTAGGATTTGTACCCCACATTTGCTGGACCTGGAAAATTCAAAGATTTGGAACATTTTTAAGGATTTAAAATATCCTGAGTGGTTTATTAGAAAGGCGTATTTTAAAGCCATAAAATCTTTTTATGAACCTCGGGAACCTTCAGTTAACCAAAAACAATATGTGAGTTTGCCTTACACTGCCGGCTTAGAAAGAGTAAAACGGTTGATCAAAGATTTTAAGTTTGCTTTGGCGTTCAAATATTCGTCTACCGTGAAAAGTAAATTGGTTAGGAATAACGTTGCAAAACATGAACAAACCTGTGTCTACAGCATTCCCTGTAAAAGTTGTGATAGAGTATACGTGGAAGAAACTGGAAGAAATATTGAAACCCGTATTAAAGAACATAAATATGCCTTCAGAAGTTGTAATAATAATAATGCCATTTTTTATCACGCCAGCCAAAATAACACTGGTCAACAAAGATTTTTCATCAGAGTAAAATGTGTGGTGGCTGGATAGCACTTTTCACGCTGATTCCAAAACTGCATTCAGATATTTTCTAGCACGTATAGTTTTCAAGATGAAGGCATATATATAACTACACAGATTTAACTATTTGAAATAGGCAAAATACTAATATTTAAACATTTGATTGTGTTTATTTTATTGTGTTTTTAGTTTTTATTTTTTTATTTCAATTATCTTATATATCTTATGTATTTCAGGTGTGAGCTTTTACGTCTAGCAGCATTGTTATTCAGGCAACAACGCCGTGCTTTGTGTGTCAAAAGATCAGTCCAGTCCAAGAACTTGTGTCAAGTTGGTGTACATTTTTTTTAATTTATAGTTTGCTCAGGTCAGTCAACATGCCTCGACAATGTAAGAATGACCCCGACAAGTTCTGTTTCGTATGCGGCCAGTTGACAACTAAAACACAGCGACGAAGTATTACAACCGACATTAAGAAAATATACAAGCTATACTTTGGTTGCCATCTAGGTGACCAAGATAAACCATTGGCGCCACATCAAATCTGTTCTGGCTGTTCAAATGGATTACGTGATTGGCTTAACAAAAAGAAAGCTTCAATGCCATTTGCCATACCCATGATATGGAGGGAGCCGAGAGATCATCATGAAGACTGTTATTTTTGTAGTGTGAACTTACTGGGGTTTTCTGCCAAGAACAAACACCAGATTGTATATCCAAACTTGGATTCAGCACGTAGACCAGTAAAACATGATGAAACATTGCCCATTCCAATTCCCCCAAGTGATAGGCTAGATTCTATCATAGATGACATGGAAAGTGATGAAGGTGCAACTGGCGTTTCCGGACCATCTACAGAACCAGAGTACACTTTTGAAGGTAGACATTTAGAGCCTAAAAAGTTAACCCAAGGACAGTTGAATGATCTTGTTAGAGACTTATCGCTGTCTAAAGAGAAATCAGAGCTTCTCGCCTCAAGACTAAAGGAGAACAATTTACTTGAGAACAATGTTCGTATTAGTTACTACCGGAAGCGGAATTTTGAATTAACAGCATTCTTTTCAGTAGACGGTCCTCTCTGTTATTGCCATGACATCAATGGACTATTTACAGCCATATCTCAGACGTATGTGGCATCTGAGTGGCGCCTCTTTATTGATTCGTCGCAGAGAAGCCTGAAAGCAGTTCTTTTGCATAATGGTAATATAATGCCATCCATCCCCATTGCCCATTCCGTCCATCTAAAAGAGACATGACAATATGGATATACTACTTAAGGCAATCAAATACGACAGTCATCAATAGAATGTTTGTGGAGATCTAAAAGTTATAGGAATGCTTATGGGTATGCAGTCAGGATTCACAAACTTTTGTTGTTTCCTTTGCCTGTGGGACAGTCGCGCCACTATAGAACATTACACCAAAAGTGACTGGCCACTTAGGTATACATATGTCCCAGGGATAAGCAATGTCCAGTCTGTCCCTTTAGTGGATCCCCAAAAGATCTATCTGCCACCTCTTCATATTAAACTTGGTTTAATGAAGAATTTTGTTAAAGCAATGGGTAAAGTCAATTCTGAAGGGTTCCAATACCTTTCAAGGAAATTTCCGAAGGTTACTGCAGCAAAATTGAAGGAAGGAATTTTTGTTGGGCCACAAATAAGGGAGGTTTTGAATGACACTGAATTTGAAAAAGTCCTAAGTCCGCTGGAATTGAATGCTTGGCTGGCATTCAAATGGATATGTGAAAACTTTCTTGGAAGCAACAAGTCACCTGCGTATAAGGATGGAGTCAAGAACCTCCTTGATGCCTTCAAAGAAATGGAGTGTCGAATGTCGTTAGAAATTCACTTCCTGCATTCCCATTTAGATTTCTTTCCTGAAAACCTTGGTGCAGTGAGTGACGAGCAAGGAGAGCGCTTCCATCAAGATATTCAGATGATGGAGAAGCGCTACCAAGGATATTGGAATGAAAGCATGATGGCGGACCATTGTTGGATGCTGTATCGTGACAATCCAGGCCAAATTTACAAAAGGCAATCACACTCACAGCGCTTTTAATAAAATAATGTATATATTCTTTATTTATAAGTACATTGAATAAGGTATATGATGTATTTGTTGTTTAGCATTCCTAAGTGTGATCTATACATCCATAAATTTTCTTATAGCAATATCAAAAACTTAAAAATATCAAAACCAGTGTATCTATATAACTATACGTGCTAGAAAACAAATAAAACCAAATTCGGAATCAGCGCGAAACATGCATTAAGAAAAGTGTGATCATGTTTGTGATGAGAAAAATGTTTCATTTTGTTGGCCAGTTTAATCATGCTATAGATTGGGAATCAAGTAAGGTACTTTATAAATGTAATAATTATGTCAAAAGAAAAATAATAGAATCTGTATGTATAGAAAAAGTAGATAATTTTAATTTGTGCGAAGGTACTTATAAGTTAGACCCTTTAATGAGATTCTTGGTCAAAAAATCCCTTACGGAGTCGGGGGAACGTGTTCTAACCTAAGTGTGAATTTCTTAAAGGTCTCTGGATTGTTTCCTTACTCGCTTTTAGTTCATTCGAATTTGTTTTTGGGGGGGGCGGGGTAAAATGTAAATGGAATAATAAACGTAAATGTAAATGTAATAATGGAAGTAATAAATGTGGAAATAAATATAAATGTAACAAATGTAATAGTAAAGGTAATATTATAAATTTAATAATTAGGGTAAAGGTAATAATAATAAATGTTAAAAAAATGTAAATGCAATAATAAATGCAGTAATTATGTCAAAATATTAGAATCTGCATGTATAGAACAAGTAGATAGTTTTAATTTGTGCGAATGTACTTATAAGCGGGACCCTGTAATAAAATGCCCTTCCGGTGTCGGGAGAACGGTATCTAACCTAGGTGCGAATTTCTCAATGGTCTCTGGATTGTTTCTTTCTCGCCTTTTTCATTCGTTTTTCGGTTTATAAGTTCTGTATAATAAACAACAATGTAATAACCAATGTAATAATTTATAATTTCTGTAATAAATAATAATGCTATATTAAATGTAATAAATTTAATAATAAATGTAATAATTATGTAAAAAAATAATAGAATCTGTATGTTTAGAACAGGAAGATAGTTTTAAATTTGTGCGAATATACTTATAAGCGGGACCCTTTAATGAAAATGCCCTTCCGGTGTCGGCAGAACAGGATCTAACCTAGGGGCGAATTTCTTAATGGTCGGTCCCTGGACTGTTTTTCGCTCTTGTTTTTCTGTATCCACCCGAGGAGAATGCCAGTGGGCATCGAAACTGTTGTGGAAATAAACTCTGTCTATTAGAGTGGGTTTTTATTTTCATATTGGTTGATCATCTTCAACGTCGGACCCGGGCCCTATATCGCCAAGCTCAGCATTTCTCGCGCTGTGCCTAATAACCACGTGGAACTCTGTCAGATACTTATAATCTTCGTACTCATGAAGAAATTTCTGCAGAGCCTCTTGGTACAAGATCCTTTTATCATCATGTGACTTTACACTCTTTAAATGGGCTAACAATTCGCTTTCCATTCTTTTAAGCGTACTTTGACGGGGTTCTAGAGCCGTGTCTTGAATCTTTAAACTTTGCAATGAAGCATACACCTCGTGCAGAATCACTACCACTTTCTTCATTATATTAATCTAGTCAGTAAAGGAACCAAAACTGAAAATAAGATAGGGAAGAATGACCCCCGTCTTTGTACAATAATTCAATTTTTCTTCCCCACAGTTTGACTTTTACGAGCTAGCGCACGTATTATGTTCTTGTAACGACGTAAGCGAGCCTTCTGAGGGGGTTTCATTGGCACATTACATTTTATAACATTAAGACAGATTTCACAGATGCATTTTAAAAAGTCGGAGTCAATATTTTTAACAAACATCTGTTGCAGTACCAGGGGCAATCGTTGATAGATTATTATTAATTCACGATATTTCTTCAGCCTATTTGTCATTCTGGAATGTACACCGTTTCAGGATCGTTTCGTATCATATTCGTTCTTAGAAGCACCCTAAACGTGTTTCGCGGGTGAAAGACACAAAGCAAATATCCGTAACGCTGACTTGTGGTTTCTTTATAAACCTCAAAAACTCCTTACGCTGATTCGGGAACATTTGATTGGCTAATACCCCAATTTGTGACACATCTCTACGTTGTGCGAATAAGACTAGATATTGTGTATTTAACGACACATCGCGCATGTATCTATTTTTGAAAAATAGATTCTGGTTGAGGAAGAATATGTTTATGTTAAGATGGTGGGAGAATACTGTAAATGTCACGGCAAATGTTTTATCCATTTCCAACATGAGATCGTCAATTACAATGACTATGCTCATTTCCCTTTAACGAATTAACGTCATATACACCTTTGTGGAACAAAATTTCATCTTGGTACTCGATGAACATTGAATGATACGTCGAATAGCACCATATTACTTTATACACAAATTTTGAGAACATCTCCCCCCTTATCTTTAATGATTTTAAGCATAAATATATTTTTACCACATCCTGTAGGGCCAGATATAATGCATGTGGAGGGGCTTGTGAACCTGAATTTTTCTACAGATTCCATCTCGAACATGTCACACCCCTAAGTGGATCATTTACAAAATATTACAAAATTTAAGTGCTGCTCTTTATATTCTTGTTTTTCTTCTTCCACAGAACCGTGAATGACGACGCTGTACAGCTCCCCATCATCGATATCACAGATGAACCCGATGACCATGCAGCTACAGAATCCTTCCCCGCTGACGAACCCTCACCAGCGATACCTGTAGCACGCGACAATTCAAAGCGGAAGCATGATGAGGAACCCTCCACGTCAGGTTTAAAGCGTGCCAGGATTGCACCGGTTTTTAGACCCCCAGTAATAGAGCCCCAACTCTCTACGTCTTTCGACACAACCCGCACAATAGTACCTCTCCTCAAATATGCCCCATTATTCCTGCTCAGTTCCCGGTGCTTCCTCCACAGCAGCAGCAGCTTCTCACACTGTAGAGCAGGCGTCACCAACCTGAGCGTTAGTGCCCACTAGTGGGCTCACATTAAAGGTAATTAAACATTTATTTCATTATTTATTTTATCGATTATGTTGATTTATTCTTTTTGATCTAAGGTGGGCGATAAGCTTTTTTAATTTTCAAAAAATCGTAAAAGTGGGCGGTGAACAAAAAAAGGTTGGTGACTCATGCTGTAGAGCAGGGGTTCCCAAACTTTTACCACCAAGGACCCCTAAATATTAATTCCGTACGGACATAGACCGGACATAGTGTGAAATGGAAATTTATTTTAATATAGTTAATGTTACTATTTTTCCAAAAGCTTAGAGACCCCCTGAAAGCTTCCTACAGACCCCTGGGGGTCTGTACAGACCAATTTTGGAATCCCTGCAGTGTAGAGGATGATATAACATTCGAGTTGGTGCGCACTGCTACCTTCACCCCTGTCCTGACTAGAAACCGGTACGTGGTCAGAGTTGACCCTTGATCCTTGTATACCAATGGTGTTGGGCTGCGACGCTTAGTTGAACGTATTGTGGAGTTTGCCCTTTAGAGCCGCGAATAACGTGAAGTCCGGACGAGGTTGTCCTTCAGGTTCGGGTCAGATGACGGGGACGTAGATGATTTTTGGGTAGTAATACCGTTCAGACGTTTGGTGGCTGTAGACAGAATATATCTTGGGCCGTATAGTGCAGGCCTCTCAAAGTAGTACAGCCTTCAATATGGACAACTTCATGGTAGATATTGACAGAGTATTCCGAGTTGCGGGTCATAGTGCCAGACCTTATACTCTTAATTTCAATTCTCCTTTTATTTACAGAAAACATTTAAACGTCGATCGTCGTTGCGGCTTTATAGCAATAGTCTTAGCTCATATGTTCACTCTGCTAAATACATGGATGCAAAAAATTTGGCTGCCTACGGTTGTGCAGCGTGCCTGTAAACTGGCTTCAGATTGTAAGCTTGAGTTTGAGTGTAATATGGGTCCTGAAGAGCTGAGAAGGGCCGAGCAGGAAATGAATGCACGTATAGTCGTATTTGGAATGGATGATCGTCGTAGGACTCTGTATGTTTTCAAAAGCTGCGTGAGAGATCGTACACCACCTCTCATTATTTTAGGATTGTCAGGAACATCATATCTCCCCATCCGTAACATAAGGACTCTCTACGCTAGTTATGATTAAAGTCGGAAATATGGAAGGCATCATGATTTGTGTAAGAGGTTTCTCGAGTGTGCTGATGATATAGTAAAACATTGTAAGGATTTCTACATGATATGTGAGCAGTGTAAAAGTCCCAAATGTGAAAGTCGTGTAGTTGAAACCGAGAAGAGGGAATGTAATGTGTGTAGACGTACATTTTTCAATAATAAATGCTTTGAACTCCATAAATCAATTGGCACTTGCAGAAAAATGAGGATTTGTATGTGCGATATGTTTCACATGATGGATAATTGGGGGAATTTGAAACATAAATGCGATAAAATTCACTGTTCCACATGTCTTGAAAAATATAAGGCGGATGGAGTGAAGCTTGTATGTTATATTAGGGGGTGATGTTATTTTGCAAAAGTGACTTTTTCAATGCAGTCCCCCCCTAAGAATATGGAGGACATCTATCTGAATGGGGAAATTTCAACATTTGACCTGTGGGATCATGATAACCCCCCTCTACATACCCTCTGAAATTTATCATCAGAATTACCCCAAAACTGTCATTTTCACTGTTTTGCATGGGAAATACATTGATTAGTTTATTAGCTATATTATTAGCTATGATCAGTTTAATCTATGCATAAACATGTGTCATATGTATGTACAGTATGTGTATATAAGGGTGTATGTGTGTGTATTTGCATGTGTATATGTATATGTGTGCAGGCGAATGGGTATATATGTATATAAGACAGGCAGATGATGCCTACCTGAGAGCCGAAGTAAGTATATATATATATATATATATATATATATATATATATATATATATATATATATATATAAATCTTGTAGCTTTGTATCTTTGCAGGCTGAATAGATATGGCTCCTCACGCATCCTTCACAAGACCACATTCAAGAAAGACACTTGGTGGTGTAGACTATATAGAGAGAGCAGAATTTCTACATGGGATGCTTCCAACGGGCAAAGATGTCATACAGAACATGCTGTATTTGCTGCGGCCGAAACGAGCAGGCCAAGCCCAGCGTTCCAG
The DNA here is from genome assembly GCA_023014485.1 of Bathynomus jamesi. Lineage (NCBI taxonomy): Eukaryota > Metazoa > Arthropoda > Malacostraca > Isopoda > Cirolanidae > Bathynomus > Bathynomus jamesi. The sequence goes on along the minus strand of JAJOZX010005034.1, from coordinate 192,684 downwards.
AGATGCAGCAGCTTATTTGCTGGCAGAACTGGTTCAGAAGCATTGGCTCTTCTGCAATCTATACACCATACAAACCAAGCATATAAAGAAAAACATCTTGAAGCTGTATGGTGATTTTGTGACACTGATTCAGACACGGAAACAGCGACAAAATGAGAGTTTCCGTGAAAGATCCAAGGCCTTCAACAAAAGGGCAGGACAGGTGTTGGATATCTTCTGCCAGGACTCTGCAACACGTAAGCAGCTGGAACTTAAACATGGAGTGAAAATGGGGGACATGGAATGGGCCTTTCTCGAGGATCAAAAAACCCAAAGGAAAATGTACTGTGAGGACTTTGCTGATCGGAAGTGGATGAAAACAGTGGAGCGCCGGAGAAAGGACTTACAAAGCCTAGAGAAGATGAGAGAAGATGCAGAAAAAGAGAGAGATCTCTCAAACTACTTGTCTCTTTTGAGGACAGTGAACAGTCAGAAGACTCAGATGATGAGGGTATAGACACTGACAAAACATTCTCTGATATACAAAATCAGAGTTCTGCTAATGAAGATGGCCCCGGTGTAAAGAAGCGGCGGATGTTGTCAGTTACAGTGACTCAGCAAAGTGATGAACTACCACCCAGATACCAGCATATCCGTGAGAGCATTAGAAAAGTGCGACCAGAATTCTACGAAACTGTTGATAAGCTCAAGAGCTGCTATCATATGTCTGAACGGCAGGCAGAAGCAGCTGTTATCACAGTTGGCAACAAAATGTTTGGGAGAACATGGAAGTACCATGATAAGCCAGAAGTCATTGATCTAGACACCCTTCCAGAATCCAGCAGTATCAGACAAGCAGGCAAAAGCATTGAGGCTCTGATATTAGATGAGATTGTCAAAGAAATCATGAACACTACTGAACAGGTTGTGGTAACTTATTCCGCTGATGATTCCAAGAAACAAGGCGCAGGGTCATTTTCTGTTCAGCGCATCACAGTGAATGGGAAGTACAGGTCCTTACCCACCATAGGCATTGCTTCAGAGTCCAGAGAGAACTTAGCTGCGCTAAAAATGGCAGTCTTGGAGATCCTGCAGGCTGCAAGTGGTGTCGAAGCCAAAACTCTCTTTGAGAAGATAGACTTTGTCATAACAGATCAGACAGCTCACAACATCAATGTGGATGAGATGGTGGCAGAAAGTCTGGACTCTGAACACGTCCCTGATCATCTGTTCTGCAATGTACACCCAACACTGATGTTCAACAGGGTTGTCACCAAGCAGTGGTCTGAAAAAGAGAACACGCTGAGAAGGGACAAGATATACTCAAACTTCTTGGTCAATGCAACGACAACAGCAGCAAGTGTCACTGAGCAAGCCCTTGACTGCACGACCCAGCTGATCAACCATGACTTTGACCACAAGCGATGGAGCAATGCCAGTGAATTTGATCTCCACATAGCCCCGAAACCAAACAAGTCGGTCAGTCTCAAGGACGAACGCTTCAATCGCTTGACGCTCACCTGTGCTATCTGCGTCTACCATCTGGATGATGTGGCATCGTTCCTGCAGAAGTATGAGCATGTCACCAACCAGCTAGCCTGCATCGTCAGATGCCTCCTGGACTTGGACTTCCTGAAGGTCATGTATTGTGCTGGTGCCCTCATTGGACTCCACCTGGTTGAGCCTTACCTGTCACTAACAACGTCATCAAAAACAACGTACTCAAAGATAATTCCTGCATTCCATGAGCTGTACAAGGAACTGACAGACACTGATCCTGCTAACCTCCTAAATATAGATGAACCAGAGTTCAAGTTCATGTCCAAGGACATGTTCCAACACACGAAGTATGACAAGGATATCTGTGAGGCCATAGTCAAAGTAGCCACCTCATTTCAACCCCAAGTGATCAGGCTCCTAAATATGATCCTCCCCAAGTGGGCTGCTGGATTCCAGAAACAGAAGGGGGATATTTTTGGCTTTGGAGACTACAACCTGGCTGCAGAGCGCAGTGTTCGCTTCGTGAATTATGAGCTCTCAAGGAAGGGTGCCAAACAGCTTGGTAGTGCATCTTCAACCCAAGTGAAAGCCAAGTCAGCAGATCTGATTGACCAACTATAGCAATATTGTTAGAAAAGGAGGCAGAATACCAGAAATCATGCTGGCATGGAACACTAAACAGAAGGAACTCAAGAAGCAAGGCCTGCAAGACAAGGAAATTGCTAATCTGACAGTAGATCGCAGGAGAAACAAGGACCTTGAGGTGCTGAAAACCATGAGAGGTCCATTTACATCAACTGATGCAGTTAATGAGTACGTAGCATCAGACATCGATGACAACACCAAGTTATCACGTCTTTACCTGGAGGTTCGCTACGCTCGCGACGTCGTTTTTACTGCCCAAAACAAGCGATCTGTTCCGTCTCATGAATGACCACAGAAAGCTTCCAATCAAAACCTATGCAGTAAACCAACAACTGTACTTGAGCAACATCACTTCCAATGCAGAGGTGACACTGGAGGATTTCAGCAGCCAGGCGATGGACACACTTCTGAGCAAAGACAACTAAGCCACCTACAGTTGCAGTGAAACGCTACCCTTATGATTCACAAATTGAACAATGCTAACAGAAAGTGTGACTCTATACAGTTTCTACTGTGTTCTAACATGTTTCCTATGTATATCTCATTGTTCGTTGCAGAGTAAAACTCATCAATATAATTTTCATATTGATTTTCAGACTTGTCATCCCCATTAGAATTCCATTTTGAGAAAAAATTGGAAAATTTTGAGGTGTGTGGACTTCGAGGGGTATGTACAGGGGTGTTAGAATGGCCTACTGGGTCATGCAGTGGTATCTCAACACTTAGATAGACCATCTCCATATTTTAAAAGGGGGACCTGAAAAAAGTGGCACTAACACCACCCGCAAGTTATATGAAAGATGCTAAGCCTAAAAATAGCCCTTGTATAACCGTGTACTAAGATATAGAAACTTACACGAACGCTGAAACCAAAGAGGTTATTCCACATTTACTCTTAAATCAGACAAGACCATGTGTGATGAGTGCATGGAGATCGAGTGTGTTGAGTGTTACAAATGTGGAAAACGGACAAACGTTTATAAAACGACTGCACACGACAGCCATGTGAAACTTCTTGTATCCTATATTGTCAAATTAGCGGACAAGTTAAAAAAAATGACTCTGTATATTCTTGCCCATAACGGGGCAAAATTTGACACAGTTCCTTTATAAGGAGTTGATTGAACACGAGTCGTCTGCGATATTTACAGGTGATCCCATGAAAAAAGGCAATAAACTAATACAGATGCAGATAAGAGGTAATGTACAGTTTAAAAACACCCTGCTGTTCACACCTTGTAAATTAGCAAAGCTACCTAATGTCATGATGCAAAGATTCCCAAGGTCATGGGGGTAGCCACTGAAGTTTCAAAAGGGTATTTCCCTTACACATTCCTCACTGGCGAAACTTTAAATTACGTAGGACTACCTCCACCCAAACATTACTTTAACTACATCAACATGAGTGAGAGTGGGCGTAAAGATTTTGACCGCTACTACAACAGTTTTAATGAACCTTGTCCATACAATATAGCTGATGAATGTGAACGTTATTGCGTGAATGATGTGCACGTGCTTAGAGTATGTTTCCAGGCCTTTAGAAGGATGTATATATCCCGTTTCAAATGCGATTCGCTGCAAGTCGCAACCAGGATCGCCTCATTATGTTTTACGGTGTTCAAGAATAACTTCATGCCTAAAGACACCTTAGCCGTCATTCACAGAAACAATCCCCGCAGTTATGGGCACAAGGCTATTTACTGGCTCATACACCTACAGCAACAGACCGGAGTATACATAAAACATGCCCCCAACACGGGTGAAGTACCTGTTAAGGTCAATGGTCGTGTTTTTTGGGTTGATGGCCTAAGTGAGGATCCAACCACTGGTGAGAAGACTGTGTATTCCTTTAACGGCTGCTGGTGGCATGGATGCCAGCGCACTGAGTGTGCCGTCACAGGGGACTCCGATGGAAGATCCCCCACCGAAAGCTTCGCATGGACCAGTAACTACGCTCAACTTATAGGCTCCCAGTTTACTCACAAGTTCGTGTGGGAGCATGAGTATGACGCACGGATGGAAACAGATGACCAGTACCGTGATAAAATAAGGGCCATCAAACGTTCAATGGTGTTGGACCCCCTCATATGTGGTGACAGCTTGTTTGGAGGGCGTAGAAACCCATTCAAGCTATACTTTCCGCCTACGAAGGGCGCGAAACTCCATTACTACGACTTCTGCTCTTTATACCCCTACGTCATGAAGAACAATCCGTACCCCGTAGGTGCACCTGAAAAACTGGTGGGTCCCACCATTCCAACCATCGAGGAGTTTTCAGTTAACTTGAATGAGCGCTACTTTGGACTCTCTTCCGTAGACGTGCTCCCCCCCTCGCGATTTATGGATGCCGATCTTACCCGTCGTTATAGATCATAAGCTCATGTTTCCCCTGTGCGTGAAGTGCGCAGAGGAGAACAACGGTGATTGTAATCATACAACCAATCAGCGTAAGACCAGAGGTGTATATACAAGCCCTGACCTGGACCTAGCCGTTCGCCATGGGTACAGAATATTGAAGATACATGAGGTGTGGAGGTTTCAGAGGCTACCCAACCTTTTCACGCCATATATAAACGCTTTTTTGAAGGATAAGGTAGAAGCATCAGGATATCCGCGAGGGGTTGATACCGAAGATGAAAAAACGGCTTATATTCAGCGTTACCGTGTCCATGAAGGTATACAGCTTGACCGATCCCAAATTGTTAAGAATCCTGGCAAACGCTTTAGTGCAAAGTTGTGTCTAAACAGTCTTTTGGTGGAAATTTGCACAGAATACTGGCAAAGGGAACGTTCATTTGGCACAAAGTTATAGTGAAATCTGGGATTATGCCAACGCTCCCGATAAAGAGGTTATGGAAATCGTGAATGTAGATAATACTTACATAATAAAGTACAACATCACCGAACTGGCCACAGATACCTCACGGGTTACAAACATACCTGTAGCCAGCTTCACAACGGCCTACGCCCGCATCAAGCTTTTGGGACTACTGCTGACTCATTTGTATCAACAGGGCCAAAAACTTATAGGTTACGGGTGAGGATGGGGGATATGAAATATATCGTGAAGGCTAAGGGTATCATGCTTAACCATGCGAACAGACGAGTCGTTAACTTTGACTTGTTGAATGATCTAGTGTGCCTGGAAGATGAGGGTGACCAGCCACCTCAACTGACTGTGGGAACCCACAATTTTCGGACGCAGAAACTGGGGTGTGTGAAGGAACTTATGGGTACGAGGGTATGCCGTAACACCTAGAGGAAACGTTACCAGATGCCTGGTACCTACGATACCGTACCCTTTAGATACCTTAATCCTTGATTGTATTTATATATGTGTGTATTGTTAACGATATGTTTATTTATTACGTACATTTGCTTCAATTAAGGTTTCATTTTCTCCTTTGCGTGTGTGCGTGTGTGTGTGTACAGTAAAAAGCTAAGCTCCGCCCACTGTAAGATCGGTCACGTGACTCCTGCCACTACCTGAGCATATCTCTTCCCTGCGTGTTCAGTTGTCCGCTGCAAGCCTTGACCTCAGACGTGTATTTTCTCGCGTAGACGAAAAATAGTAATGGCTACCTTTAATATTGCGTGTTCAACGTTTATGAAGTGGTATTCGGCAAAGTGCGAAGATGTGGTGGATACTTAAAAACTCCCTATTCCACTCTCCTTTGATACTTTTAAGGTTACATTGTTTCCGTGCGAAGGAAGATGATGTTCAAATACTCTATGGATATTCTGGCGAGGGCATTGTAGGATTTCGTAGTACAAGCGATGTATTGAAGTATGTTTTAGACCTAACCTTTATAAAAGGTCACATATACCGCGAGGTAGAAGAAACAACACGTTCAGAAGATAAGCAAAGTTTATGGTTAGTGAGTCTTGTTGATGAGTTTTGTGACATGTGATATTATATCATGCTACATCATACCGAATACTCGTACCCAACGGTTGAGAATGTAAATCTTGTCATCATGGAGAAGCTTAAGTATTTTTACCACTATATTAATATATATTATGACGAGGTTTGTAGTGAGGTTGTGGCTAATGGCCTGTGCGAGTTTTTAACAGACTTTAGAGACGAGTATCGATTGTTAAGCAAAAAGGAAAAATATCGGCATATGTTTCTTTCAAATGGTGCACCGGATTGTGAATAATATGTGTTTAGTTTGTGGGAATGAACGTCTGGTCAGCATTTCGATAAAACATTAAATCCGGTATTGCTTCATGTAGCGGAAAAATTCTGATTGCCCAGTATAATGGGGCACTAGTATTCACTTGACTCTTTCATGTTGGAACAAACCCGTACACGCTTCAGCAGTTTATGGTGTGACTCGCGCCCCCTGTCGAATCGAGCTGCCCACCCGTGTACCTCGCCCCTCCGAAACACATGAGTTCGAACAAACCCGTACACTTTTCATCAGCTTATGACGTGACTCACTCCGCCCGTCGAGCCGATCCGCCCACCTGTGGCTCAGTCATCTCAGAGCTTGAACCGACTGGACGTGCGAATACGATGGAACTTCCTTTGAGAAGCAATCGCAACGCTGGTGTACGATGTGTCCATGACGAAGTCATTGTGCATGTTCAGGCGTGAGACCGGTGCCATTATCTATGTACTGGAAACGATTTGTAGACAAGCAAACTCTGGTAAACGTAATGTTATTTATTTAAGTGTTGAGGAGATGAATAGAGTCTTCGTGATAGTTGAGAAGTGGGGTGAGGACCGTTATAAAATACCTGCAGGTATAGGTACAAGAAGAGAACAGATTAGTGATGCCCCCTCATATGCCGTTCTTTGCACGTTGTGTATAAATAATGATCAGCCTTGCATTGATATACGACTTATGTGGAAGAATGCATCTGATAATAACGTTCTTGTTCCTACGCGAAACCGAGTCATCCTCGACAGAATGTTTGAAATCGTCGGATTCCGCAAGCTGAAGCCTATATTAGAAGCGCGTGTTACGGATATGATTTATTTTGACACGGTTCTTGAATACGCATACACCGCTCTGCTCGACAGATTTATCGGATGTAGGAATGAACAAGGCGAGAATGGTCTAGAGCTGGATGCTTATTTCAAAGGTTTAAACTCTTTGAAATATCTCGAACTTTGGTGCAAAGCACTTGAGTGGTACAGGGAAGAGCTCGCCTACACTGTTCACCCTGAAGAGCTGTATCTCTTTATAATGAGTAGCTGTCGTTACGACTTGAAAGGTTGTTTGAATCGCCGCTATGCAGAGTGAAGAAGAGTTCACGATTGAAAAGCTCGGGACAGTAAGAAAAAACCCTCGATTGGAAAGGATTTATAAACTTGTATTTAATAATGATGTGGTGTCTAACGATGACCTCTTTGTGTGTGCTTTTGATTGTATTCTAGCCGTGTTTAAAGATAACTTACCAAACGAATGTAAAGTGGGCACAAAAATAGTATTAAACGATATGAAGGCCATTTACATCGAGTATAGGTATCCGTATAACTTGAGCGGCGAAATAATGTTTGGTCGTATTTACAGCGTAGTGCAAAGCAATAATGATATGACTGTAGATTCGATCAAGTGTGAGTTTAGTGTTTTGAACCGTAGAACATAAAGTATTTTGATGTATATTTATTTTCAATGTATTTAATTATTTAATATAATTGTGCATATATATATATATATATGTTTTTTTCCTGTACTAATATGTTGCTGATTATACTCCTTCGTTTTGTATATTATTATTTTTTATTTTCAATATTATTATTTTCAATATATTTAATTATTTAATATAACTGTGTGTGTACATATATATATTTTTTTTTTCCTGTACTAATATATTGATTGTTAACTACAATGTTTTGTATGTTTTTGATTTTAATATATATATATATATATATATATATATATATATATATATTCCTCATTCGTATTTCTTATGCTATTATTATTTTTAATTTTATTTTTTGATCATGTATATTCCATCGTTTGATTGTATATTTATTTTCTATGTAATTCGTGAAATTTATTCCAATAATTCGTCTAAATGAACAGAATGATGTAATGGTGTTTTATTTAATTCTTTTGGTTGTAAACAACATTATTATTTAATTATATCAAATGGCTGCCTTCTAAAATGACTGACGGATTTCTAAGCCAACTGTCAAAAATACCTGAATAGCGCAATCTAGCAATTGAAAAGGTAATATATATATATACACATCTGCCTTCTAGGTATTCTACGTCAACTGGCTGGTTAAGCCAACTGGCGGATTAGGCCAACTGGCGGAATATGCCAACTGTCGAGAATATATGCTTTAATTAAATAAATACCGCAATCTGGCAACACAACCCTAATAATATGCCTGCCTTCTAGATCTTCTAAGTCAACTGGATGGTTAAGCCAATTGTCGAGAATATATGCTTTAATTAAATAAATAGCGCAATCTGGCAACTGAACCCTAATAATGACACTTGAACAAACCATTTACGCCTTCTAAGAAGCTTTCTAAGCCAACTCTTAAGAATATATGCTTTAATTAAAAAAATAGCGCAATCTGGCAACTCAGCCAGTTAAGCCAACTGGCTGATTGGTATCTTATAAGACAGCGGACGCTCGGCTGAAGTCTTAATATGCGCTTGGCTCCTGCCAAGCGAGCACCTCTCGCCTTCTCCTTTCTCTCCCTCTCTTAGGTTAGGTATAACCCTTTGGGGGGTGAGGCCGTCCCAACTTCTCCCCAAATAGGTCTACCCCAGCATGCTGGGTGAGTTCTTTACAACTTGGGGGATAACTCCTCCTCATAGCTGAATAACGTCTTGCAACATTCCCCCTCCCCCATTTGTTGCATGACCTCTTGCAACATTTCTCCTTGTTGCATACCCTCACGTAACATTGATTAACATTTGCAATTGCATTGCACTCTCTCCTTTTGCGCCCATAATACTCATGCCCATATAAAAAAGAAGACATTAGACAGCTAGAAGGGATTCAGAGAAGCTTCGTAGCCAAGATGAAGGGGTGCAATGACCTAAATTACTGGGAAAGGTTACGCTAATTAAACCTATATTCACTGGAAAGGAGAAGAGAGAGATACACCATTATTTACACTTGGAAAATATTGGAGAAAATAGTCCCGAATCTTATTCTGAACCCTGTAATTCTCCAAACAACGGTGAAAAGTAGAAAAGGAAGACTGTGTCGTGTTCCCAAATTAAAGGCGAGAGAGGGAACATCCTTAACCCCGAAAGAAAATAGTTTTATTGTGAGAGGACCAAAACTGTTTAATCAGCTGCCCAAAGACCTAAAGAACACGAATGGTGTTACAGTGGACATCTTCAAAAGAAGATTAGACCCCTGGCTCAGAACAATCCCCGATACGCCGGGCGTACCTGGCTATGTGAGGTGGAGAGTACATGAAACCAACTCACTACTTCACCAGGCCAACTCAAAAGGAGGGGCGACATGCTTGACCTTCGTGAAATGAGGAATCATCGCATTGAACCTTTGAAAGATTGAAAGGAAAGGTATAATTTTGGCGGGAGGGGGAGGTTACTGTTGCATAACCCCACTCCCCTTGGAGGGTTGGGGGTGGTTAAATAAGTTCCTCATCATGTTCCATGCAATGTTGGAATGTTGCACTGCAATTGCACTCGACTTCCTTTTTTCGCGCATACTACTTATATATATATATATATGAAAATGTTTATTGGCAGACTATAGTCCATATGACAAATATTAATAATACAATGATAGTTCACATACAAAGGATAGAAATATAGACGACTGAATGAACTGATTAGAAATAATACAGTAATGTCGGAGTTAAATGACGCCACAGACAGACATTTTCATACCATGAATTCCAAAGCTTAGAATACAAAAGGTAGGACTCATGGATAGCTTGGATAATCGGGTTGGTTGATTTTTTAATTCTTTGCATTAGAGCATGTATTGAGCACGTCTTGTTACCTCCGGGAAGCTCGGGACATTGCGGGTAGCAAACATTTGCGAAGCTGAGCATCTCGGCGATAATTTATGTAGGAGTCTAAAGGACCTATTGTTTCATCCAGAGTTGCTGTCCGTATATATTACCGCATAAAGTACGAATGAGAGTGTCTTTAACTTCGCTTGGACAGAACCGAAAGTTTCTTATAGTCATATTCACTTTAGCACAAAGGCCTCCAGATTGTTTTCTTATATCTGAGTCATCACTCAAGGAGCTGGTAATAGTTTGATTGACATACTTAAACTCTTGTACTTCCTCAATTACTTCAGCTCTCATTTTAAACCTATTATCAGGCGTTTCGCTGCAATCTATCTTAAGATTATCCCTACTCACAATGTTAAGAATGTTTGAGTAGTGGTTTTTCCACGGCTTTGCAATTTCATCCTCCCCCGGCATCCCGTCGATTGTCAGAAGGAGGGCATTTTTGACACCCGTTTGATTCTTACAAAATTTCCAAAATTTGTTATTATCGTTATTTATGTGAGTTTCACAGGCTTTTGATGCTCGAATAGACTCTTTTTCCTGTTTACATCGCCTTATGGCTGCCTTATACTAACCCCTACTTTTACACATGTTCATGTATACTGGTCCTAATCTGGGTCTACCATAATCTTAGTATGATAGTTGTAAGATTTAACCATGGGGGTCTTCCTGCTTCTCTTAACAGGGATACTATCTTCCTATAATACCTATCCGTGAGTTTACAGTGAGAATCATTTGAGCAGGGATTATTACAGGCAAGATGCAAAATTTCTAAATTATTAAAGAGGTGACCTGTTCTCTCTTTGTATTCTATTCTCTGTTGCATAGTAACATTAGACCAATCGACGCGATTATTCTTACCTATTGAGTTCCTGTTATGTCGTGTTGGTAAAGTTGGTAAAATTAATTAATAGTTCTAGTGGTATATGATCAGAAAGGAGGAAATCATGCAGAATATGAATTCTAACAATTTGATCATTTAGATTATTACAAGTGAGACAATGATCAATCCACCTGGTGGTACCACTCATATCGCTAACGTATGTAAAATTACCACTGGTTACCCCTAATACATTTACATCACTTATACTTAATTTGGCTGACTTGCATATGTTACCCAATTTTACAAAGAATTCCGAGTTCACATGCGCGTTAAAGTCCCCCATTATTATACAGTGAGAATATTTGGTGTTATCTGATAATGACTTAATTTTATACAGGAAATCAATGTATTCATCAAGATTACTGCCGTTGTTTTATGGTAAATAGCAGTTTACAATTAATATGCATTCATTGTTCACTTGTAATTCAATGAATAACAACATTACATTATCGCTTGTTAAATATTTTATGTGTTTTGACAAATTTTTCCTTATTAAGAAAGCAACACCAACAAAAGGCCTACAGTACATTAATTCACCCGACAAGTCTACTGCTGATGACGCATGGTACATAAAGTCATCATGGATGGTAGAGAGGAATTTTAGCTCTTGCTTAGGTAGCCAGTGCTCTTGCAGGAGTATCAAATCTGCACTGTCACAGATTTTATCAACATCTATAATTGAATTCCTTACTGATCTTAGGTTATATGAAACTATTTTCAACAAGTTATCCGCCATGACTGATAGAAAATTTATTATTATTATGATTATTATTATACACAGTACAAATTTCAGGCATTACAGTTAGGGGGCCTATTATTATTATTATTATTACTATTATTATTATTTTACCTTTATCAAATATCCTGGAAAAGTGAATAAACTCCTTAGCAATCATACCGTTTGGCCACTAACTCATATTGTACGGGTTGAATTGCGAGTTTACACCTCTAATTATTACTTTAAATGATTTACAATATGGAGATTTTGTGTTTAGTTTATTAACCTACAGTATATTATGTTCACCACAGACTTCTTCCACCATGTGTCGAATATCGCTTTCCTCGTCCGGAAGCTGAATTCGCGACAAAAAGAGGGTGAAATTCCTCACCGGTGGCCCTGCTGCGAAGACAGGTTGAGGAACCCTCCGTGAAGATAGTCTGTTAACCGTGACCTACCCGTCCTCTTCCCTCTCCCTTGAGGCAGGGTTCACCTGCCTTGGGGATGGGTGGAACGACCTTGGGGGGATAGGAGGCCCCTCCCCTACTCTGTGGCGTGGTGAGGGTCTATTAGCGGTGTTTATATCGTGACGGAAGAACATGCCCCTCCTTCTTCGGTGGGAGAGGGGGAACTGCACGCCGAGCGAGGCTTTTGAGTAATCGAACGCCTCTCCACTGCAGTCGAAGGTAAAGAAGAGGGCAGTGATGCCTCGTCTCTTGGCATCGGACAGTCCCTGTTCCTCATTGTGAAATCGAGAGCAGGAGTCCTTTCCTGAACAGGAGGAAGGTTGACCACTTCCCCTGCAGACTGCGTTTCCACCCCACATTCGTGGGTAGAGTTGGGGGAGGGATTTCGTTTCCATCGCTGCCCGACGCGCTTCTTGGGGTTCTGACTTGTTGAACGACTTCCGAGTGACTAGGCTTTGGGAGAAGCGTCTCTTTCAACGCATCTAACTCTGACCGAAATTGTTCTAGCGAAATCGCATTTTTCTGATTTGACACTACGTGTTGGTGTTTCATTTTAATTAACGACTTTTGTACCTCATTATACTGTCTGAGGAGCACTGAAACGTCTACATCACTCATAGAGATTACCGGTATTCTATGGAAGTTAGTAACGTAGAAGGTAATATTGTTCTCATTATCCCGGAGGGTCGACACTTTATTTATAATGTCTTTTAGGATATTCTCGTCTCTAGAGTTACCTGTACGAGTTGGGAGGGTAGCACTGAACAGGGTGTTTAACTGTACCCTCGCATGTTCTATTTCTTCCGAATCACAGAAATCATGACAAACAGATACTTGAAGGTCTGACCTAATATGATCTACTTTGTCAAATATAAAACATAACACACATATACGTATATATATATATATATATATATATATATATATATAGAGAGAGAGAGAGAGAGAGAGAGAGAGAGAGAGAGAGAGAGAGAAGAGAGTGGGCCAAAAAATTATTACCCAACTTTTGAAAAAATACTGTGGCTCACCCTGTACATTGATCTTACTGCTGAGGCCATACGTTGTACCCATACTTTTACTCTTTGAAATGCTGGCTTGGAATCTAGATTTAACGCCCCAGGAGTAGAGGTACAGCCTCATAACTGGAGGGAGGTATCAGAATATGGTGCTCAATTGAAAGGCGGTCACAGTCAGCAACTGATACTTTCAGATGACAGTCAGTTTCTCCATAAATAATTATTTTTCCTAATTTTTGCACAAAATAATTCATTTATTTCTTTTTTCATTTCAGACCATCATTCTGCTATAGTTGGTGAACAAGTTATAACATAATGAAATACTCTTTGGAAGATGAAGCATTGATATTGAACCTGCGTAAGGAGAAACACTTGGGTGCAAAACGAATGAAGAAAGAGTTTCCAAATAAACAATGGTCGATACCTGGGCTTCAATATCTCGTAAAGAAAATCGATATCACAGGGTCGACCAAGCGAAAAGAAGGCAGTAGAAGGCCAAAAACATCAAGTACTGAGGAAAATATTGACACGGTTTCATCCATGATATGCAGTCAAGAAGAACGACCCAACACCAACAAATCCGTTAGAGAAATTTTAAAAACTACTGGTATTTCTCGCTCTAGTGTTCGTCGGATAGTAAAAGATGATCTGGATCTTAAATGTTTTAAAAGAGTCGAAGTTCATAAGCTCTGCATTAAATAAGCAAGCAAAAGTTGAAAAATGTCGTGCTGTGTCATATAGATCGCTTCCCAGACAGAGAAGTGTCGAAAATATGGTTCAGCGACGAGATATTTTCTCAAAAAGTTAGGGAAGTCAGAGATTGTTTTCATTGATCAAAATGCCAAAATCATTGCTGTTTATTACCAAGAAAAAATCCTTGATGCGGTACTGCCGTCGATAAGGGAGAAGTCAAAGATGCAAGCGTGCATTGATAATGGAGGAGGGCACATTCTGCATAATCCTGGACTCAATTAGATAAATGTATAGAAATAGAAAGTTTTTCTACCCGTGTCTGTATAACAGCGAATTACAAAATAATGGCTACAGTTAGCAAAAAATCCAACTTCACCACGAAATAGACCATGAAATTCTATACAGGACACATATATTGATTGTACAAATAACATTTGATAAAGGTAAAATTATATTGTTCAAAATCAGGGTAATAGTTTTTTTTGGCCCACCCGGTGTGTATATATATATATATATATATATATATATATATATATATATATATATAACGGGTGTCCCATAAGTCCGGCATCATAGGAGAAATTCATATTTTTCTATTTTTACAAACCATAATTCATATTTTTCTCTTTCTACAGGCCATAATGTCTGTGAGCAAGGAAGAACGAATCCAGATAATTCTACTCATAGGAAATCGGAGTCAAAGAGAGGCCGCTGCTGAATTTAACAGACTGCATCCAGACTGCGAGCCGATAACACAAAGTTGTGTTAGCAAACTTGTTGCAAAGTTTAAGGAAATAGGATCCATAGAAGATAAACCACGCAGTGGACCTTCAAGGAGGTCCACTGACGATGATACAGCGACTGCTATCCTGGCTCATTTTAAAAGAAGTCCCAATAAGTCTCTTCGGCGATTGTCCGCCGAGACAGGAGTGTCGAAAAGTAGCATCCATCGCATACTTCAGGCTCACAAATGGCATCCATATAAACTTCAGATCCTACAGAAATTAAGCGAAGATGAACCCGACCGGCGGATGGAATTTTGTGAATGGGCTACGGAACAATATGCTCGGGATGCCAATTTCCCGTCCACCATTCTGTTCAGTGACGAGGCTGTTTTTTATGGAAATGGTGAGGTAAATCGACAGAACACCCGCTACTGGTCTCAAAACAACCCTCACTAGTATACCTCTTCAAAGGAACAAGGTGCATCTCGGGTGATGGTATGGTGTAGCATTTGGAAGGATCGCATCATAGGCCCCCTCTTTTTCGATGAACATGTCACTGGAGGCACCTACTTACGTATGCTCAAAGAAGAACCATTTCCCAGTCTTGAACGAAGAAGGAAATTTCTCAACATGGTTCCAGCAAGACGGCGCTCCTGCACATTACAGCACCCAAGTAAGGGAATACCTGTGCCAACAATTCCCTGGTCATTGGATAGGACGTCGAGGGCCTGTGGAATGGCCAGCTAGAAGCCCGGATCTCACGCCACTAGATTTTTATCTCTGGGGCCACTTGAAAGCGCTGGTATACGCAGAGAAAATTAGGAGTGTTGAACATTTGCGGCAGCGCATTATTGGGGCATGTAACACCATTACTCCTGACATCATTCACCGTGTGCTTGCTGACTGGGTATCACGTCTGAATTTGTGTATTGAAAACAATGGTGGACATACTGAGCACGTTCTGTAAATAAAAGCTTTTGTTTTGCCATTTTTTATTTAATTTTCCTCTGATGCCGGACTTATGGGACATCCTGTATATATATATATATATATATATATATATATATATATATATATATATATATATTATATATATATATATATATATATATATACCCATACACACTTTACTTTGCTTGTTCCTTGGTCACGAAGAGTCCATCTGAATAATTCGACTAATTTTTTTGGTTTCTGGTGTTAAGTCAGTTTTAATGACATTATAAGGCACATAAGTACGAGTACTATTCTACTTGATTTCAAGTAAATATCTGATTTGCTGCAAATAAAATTTGGATGAATCCGATTCCCAAAAGATTTATCGAATCTTAAATCCACGAGATCATTAATAAATCCTAATCCAAAACAAAGACGGGAAAAATAAATTTGTTTCCGCACATATAATTGCATTAGTTATAATTGCGTGTATGAGTATGTTGGGACAATAATTGCACACACACACACACACACACACACACACACACACACACACACAGGTGTTCGAAAAGCCAATAATTACAAGGTTTGGCCATTGTTTGGATTAAATATTAACAGACTTATAAAACAATGTTATGCAAGTGAAGGTTTTCACAAAAAATAGTCTTAATTATTGTTTGTTACAGTAATGTCCTGGAAAATATCTGTATGTTCATTTTGCTAAAGCCTCAAAAATTCTCTTTCCTTTTTCTATCTCCGATTTTTCATTGCAACTGGAAAAGTGGGAAGAGATATCAGTCGAAACGGAATCTCTTTAATTTCTCTTTAAGTTTGTTTTAAGTTGCAAGTTTATCAACATATTTTTAATTTTAAGGCACAGTTTAATTATATATATATATATATATATATATATATATATTATTGGTGTACCGATTAATCGACACGGCACCGGCAGAATCGGCCATTTTTTGGTGTCGGCATCGGTATCGGCCAATTCTTTGAAATTTTTAAATTTTCATTACAAAACAAAGTCTATATTTACAGAAAATTGAACAGACAAAAAACACTATTTATGATACTTTATACTAATTTCAAAGTGTTATTATATGAAAATATTTTACATTCGAGAAAAAGGCAAAACTTACTAAATTGCCCATAAATTTATATTTTCT
This sequence comes from Bathynomus jamesi, assembly GCA_023014485.1. Taxonomy (NCBI): domain Eukaryota; kingdom Metazoa; phylum Arthropoda; class Malacostraca; order Isopoda; family Cirolanidae; genus Bathynomus; species Bathynomus jamesi. The sequence continues at coordinate 175,981 of JAJOZX010005034.1, read as the reverse complement.
CTAACTAGCTAATCTCTAAATATTATAAACTATTGTAATCTCCTACTCTATATTAATAATAATTCTATATTAAGTTGTACTTTATAATTTATATATTAAACCATCTTATTATGTTGAATTTATTTTAAGTATTTTAATCATTTTAGAAATCCAAATTTTATATCCATTTTTAAATTCCAATTGGCCACCAGGGACTTGAAATTTTAATGAAAAATGTTGCTGTTGTTGACATTATCGAAGAAAGAAAATACCTTCAATATAAGGAAAAACAATTACTTTAAATATTGGTATTCAATTTATGAAACTAAAATAAAATGCTAACATCTTCCAAGGAAACTGTAGATCCATTTTCCAACTTTGCTTCTTATTCCCATATTTTTATGATCACATTTGTCGAACGCTTCAGCAAACTCCGTGTATACTCGTATGATATCGTAGTTTTCATTGCTTTTACGTGCGTCTAGGATATTGTTATAATATTCTGTTAGTGGTGATAGGCATGATCTTCCTGATCGGAATCCATGCTGATTTTCGTTGAATCTTTCCAGTGTCTCCAAGAAGTCATAGATATTCTTTCTAACTATTCTTTCAAATACTTTGGTGAGGTGGGACGTCAATGACACTGGTCTATATTTCTTTGCTTGAGATCTATCCCCTCCTTTACATATAGGGACAATGTTTGCTCTTTTCAAGATGCTCGGTATTTCCCCAGTGTCTAGGGATCTTCTCCATATCCAGTAAAAGGGTGTAGCTATTTAATTTTTACAGTTTTTAATCAATAATGCGTTCCATTTGTCCGGACCGGCAGCTAAATGTGATTCCATCTGTCCTATAACTCGTGCTATATCTTCTGGGGTAAAATCGAAATGTTATACAATCTCCTTGTAATTTCTCTTCAAAGAATGCATCTATGTCAGGTACTGCTTTGTCACTTTTTGAGGCACTGAAAACTGATTCGTACTTGGCTCTCAATGTTTCAGATATTTCTTTTAAATCGTCGGTTAGTCCATTATTTCCTCTCCTTAATGGTCCGATAGTGGCGCGCGTTCTTGTTTTCCTTTTCGCATAGCTATAGAAGTATTTTCAATTTTCCTTTATTGCTTCTATCTTATTTTCTTCTTCCCGCTTTATGGCTCTTAATTATGGCTTATATTTCCTTATCGATACCCTCCATTTTTTTGTATTACTTCCCTGGTATTGTTGTCTCTGCAATTAATTAACTTAGTAGCTACTCTCTTTCTTTTGCGGAATAATGTTCGCTTTTGCCTCTCGAACAAATTCCTCTTTCCTTTTGGCTGTGCTTTCGGAACATATTTTTCTAAGCTTTTCCGTGTCTAGTTTTCTAAGCTTTCCGTGTGGGATCTGATTTCTTCCCAATTTATAGTTTTGGAGTTTACTGTAGGTTAAAAATCTCATATTTGCTTCTTTCTTCAGTATAAGTATTTTCTTTTAATGCTGTCACCATGTTTGTTGATATCTCGATTATGTTGTGCTCTAAGTTAATAGTTTGGGTTATTTTTATATCATTAATCAAGTTTCTGTTATTCGTGAATACCAGATCCAAGCAGTTATTTTTTGTTTTTTTTGTGATATATATACTGTATATATATACGGGTGGGGCAAAAGTCTGGCCCCATAGGAGGTTTATGTTCACATAGACTGAAGTTTTTGTCTAATTATTTTTATTTTTTCAGATTGTTATACCATGGCAGATAAGTTAACGATAACAGACAGAATCGAGCTTGTGCTCTTGTACGCAAAGGACGGTGCCACCTCACGTTCAGTCGCAGATACTTTTAATGTTAAGCATCGCGACAGACCACCAATTCACTACAGAACCGTTAGCAAGACCTTCGCTCGTTTCAAGGAAACGGGAGGCGTCTGTGATCGAACACGTAGTGGACGAAGTAGTAGTTCTACTGATCCCGAAACATCCGCACGGGTATGCAGCTGTGTGGAAGAGAGCCCACGTAAGTCAATAAGGAAATTATCGCAGGAAACAGGTGTATCTGAGCGTTCGGTTCGTCGCATTCTCTCTACTAATTATTTTCATCTGTATAAAGTCCAATTAGTCCAGGAACTACACGGTGATGACCTAGATCGTCGTAGGGAGTATTGTCAGTGGTTTATGCAACATCGGCAGTTGGAAAAGCGTATCATGTTCAGTGACGAAGCAATTTTTTACCTAAACGGTTCAGTCAACAGACGTAATGCACGATATTGGGCTAAAGAAAATCCACATTGGATTGAGGACGGACGCTCGCAGTACAACCCAAGAGTTATGGTATGGGCTGCTATGTGGGGAGATACGATAATTGGCTCATACTTTTTCCCCGACACTGTAACTGGTGAATCATACCTTCATTTGTTAGCAAATTTCCTTACGCCTCGATTGTATGAACTACCATTACGGCATCGGAGAGCTATGTGGTTTCAGCACGATGGGGCTCCGCCGCATTTCGCAAGGGCCGTTCGCTAATTTTTGCAAGAAACATTTCAAGGGAAATGGATTTGTCGACGTGGGCCAATTGAATGGCCGCCCAGATCTCCGGACCTGACTCCTTTGGATTACTTCTTATGGGGACACCTTAAATCAGTTGTGTACGTTAACAGGCCAAGAACAATAAAGGCGCTAAAGGATACCATAACAGCAGAATTTGAAGCCATAAGAACGAATATTACCATCCTCAGGAATGTGCAAACGTCTTGCGTCAACCGGGTTACAAAGTGTTTAGAAGAAGATGGACGTCAATTTGAACACCTATTGTAATTTCTGAATTAAAACATTAAGGTAGGCCGAAATTTTCTTTTCCATTATAAACTTCCTATGGGGCCAGACTTTTGCCCCACCCTGTATATATCAGGTCATCCCATAACTAATGTCGTTTTTTAGATCGGAATTTGAAGGACAAAAAAAAACAACTGAAACTTTTTAATCTAGTATATATTTTCCATCGGAATCAGTGACACTCTGCCAACGTCCTACAAGCTTTTCAATGCCATGTTTATAAAATTCAGGCGGTTTTGAGGCAAAAAACGTACAAAGACTGGTGTGCAGGTCATCTAAAGAAGTATACTGTTTCTCGTCAAGATAGTTTTGCAGACTCTTGAAGAGATGATAATCTGAAGGCGCAAGGTCTGGAGAATATGGAGGATGTGGAAGTTTTCCCACCCAAGCTCCTCAATTTTTGAAGAAGTGATCCGAGCGGTATGAGGACGTGCGTTGTCGTGGTGGAACACGATTCCTTTCCGATTAACCAAAGGTCTCTTTTCTTTTAGTGCAGTGTTCAATCGATCCAGTTGTTGACAGTAGACTTGAGCGGTGATTGTTTGGTTGTGTGGTAAGGTTTCAAAGTGTATTACACCACCTTTATCCCACCAAACACTAAGCAACACCTTCCGAGGGTGAAGATTTGGTTTTGGCTGTGGTGTCGCTGGTTCTCCGGCACAAACCCACTGTCGACGGCGCTTAACATTCTGATACAGTATCCACTTTTCATCACCAGTCACTAAACGGTGCAAAAACGGATCTTGGAGTTCGCGGGAATGAAGAGCTGTGCTAATGTTTACCAGCACCCTCAGATTGTCAACCGACAATTCATGTGGCACCCATTTTCCTAACTTAGGCACTTTCCCGAGTTCTTGCAAATGTCGATGGATGGTGGACGGGGATGAATTGAGTTTCTGGGCCAATTCTTCGACAGTTGTTGAACAGTCTTCTTCAAGTGCGGCTAACAGCAGGTCATCATCAAACTCAGCAGGGCGTCCAGAGTGTGCTGCATCTGTCAAACAGCAGTCACCACTCCTAAACTTTTGAAACCATCTTTGACATTTCTTCACATGCAGAATATCGTTGCCATAAATGTCCTGAATGTTTCGTGTTGCTTCAGTAGCACTATTCCCTTTTTTGAACTCGTAAAACATTATATGCCTGATATGCTCTTCTGATACCGCCATGTTTATGAGGGGTTCACATAATGCAAAACACACGTCTTCACTGGTCAAAGTCTGTAAAGTATGTAGCGAAGCACGATAGATCTCCTCTTAGAACCTTCGGAAAATTTATGCTTAAACCGAGTAGGACTAGTTTAAACTTAATCTATCGTAAAAAACGACATTACTTATGGGATGACCTGATATATATATATATATATATATATATATATATATATATATATGCGGACCAATTCAATATTTAATGACGGTGGTCTGTATGTATCAATTTTAAACTCTACAGTGGACTTTCAAATGATGTAGTGATCTGTGGTTCAGATCCAACAGGAAGCTATTTTTGAGACAATGTCAGTTTGATTAAAATTAAATTTTAATTTTATCTTTACATTTAGCAAAATTTTCGTTAAACCTGGCAAAACAATCAATTAGTCTTAAAGGAGGTTTTAAAAGTTTTCAATGCAAATGTCAACAATAAAGTGAAAGGTAGAACAAACACTCAGATATTCAAAACAACGCAAAGTATTTGCTCACTCACTTTCTGAAAGAGCGACACTCTCACACTACACCAGTGAAAATATTAAAAAATTGCAGCCAATTAATTTGCTTTGCCTTTCTGGAACTAAAACTAAATTTAATGTCGTCAAACAGTTATCCAATAAAGTTTAAGGATTAAGAGAGTATACTGAAGTATTTTAGTAAAGTATTTTTATTTGGACCAGTCAGTGGTGCATTTTTTGCCTATGAGTATCTTTTATTATGTAGCTTACAGGTTACGGGTAATATAAATTTTTAGCATCAGTAAAAACAGTCTTCTTGTAGCAGAAGGCAACGCACTATTAGATAAAGATTTTCGCACGAACATCGAATTATAAGTCTGAACACAGTCCATTTGTCATGTAGACTGTAGAGCATCCCGAACTCCAAAGAATGCAAACACCCACATCTTTCTTTTCTCCAAAGTATTTATAGGATGAAATCGTATCTCAGTCTTTGACTGATAAACTGATAAATAATTAATTATAATTATCTAAAAACGAATAGCATAAAAATGAAGAGGATCAAACTGTAAGTAGAGTATATGGCTTAACCAGGAGATCTAATGTGATATCGTATTTTCATTCAACGTTTCTGATGGTAAACATCAGTTAGGTATGACTAAATTTATTAAATTTAGTGATGTGGTTTCATCAGCTATAAAATAAATTACTGATTTTAATTATTGATCACTATCATGCAACATGCAGGGCGAAATTTCCTACAAAATAAACTGCATCTGTGCAGTTTTTTCCCCTCATTAGTGGATCATGCATCCTTTAACCATAACGAGACTAACGAGTATACCAACATCTACCAACAATGAATTCTGAATCTTCTGGTTTCAATCGATGATAAATTCTCTTGGCGAGAATGGATCCGAGCTGTGAGAACATGTTAATCCGTTTACTTTGTTAATGTAGTGAACACTTAATTGCGAAATAAGAAGGTAAATCGGATACTTCATACAAAATTATGGGATCGAATGGAAAATGAAAAAAAAAAAGGGTTATTTTTTAAGTTTTCTTTCACTTTTTTCTTTATTAAAGAATTTCGAAAAATTGCACACATTTAGGAGACACAATTGAAGTGTAATAAAACAAGTAACTTTTTAATTTGTTGATAAATTTATCGTTTTCTTTTAAATTATAACGTATCAGTGGTTCCCAACTTTTTCACTTTCATTACCCAGAACTAAACTTTCCATGTCCTCGATTACCGAAGCTTTTATTAGTTTATAATTTTATATTACAAATGAACAAACATTAAACACATACAGCTTTTATTATTTTATATTATAAAGTGAACAAACAGTGTTGGAGTGCATAATAAATGATAAACATAAAGTTGTAAATTTGGGCAGGAGAGCGATCCAAAAGAATGAGAGCTCCTTGGAACAGAATAGAACCTACAGATCTTCACTTACTCTCAAAGAATTTCATATGAATGGGTGAAGAAGAGGGTCGTAAACAAAGCTCCCTTAAAATTTTAGGATAAGAAGGACTTGGGCAAAAACTTAGTGAGAAGAATGTATATGCGGTAAGGAGTGCTAAGGTGGGGAGTATGTTCAGTATTGAGGTCCCGGTGAGGAATAAAGATAAGACATAAGATTGAGTATTTAAAAGTTTGAGTTCGGGAGAAGAGAGGGTTAGCCTCCAAGAGCATGCCGGATTGGGGTATAGAATTCACTTGTGGCAGGGTTTAGATTCAGAGAGAGAGAGAGTTACACGGAGTTACAAGGAAAAGAAGTACCTCAAAAGGCCTTGCGGCCCATACCGAGGAAGTACCAATGGCAACGGGTGCCAGCGAAAAATTCTGTCACCCTCAAATAGTGTGCAAGATTCGGTCTAACCTTTCCTTGAACAGATCCACAGAAGAACTGCTCACAACTTCTGAAGGTAGCCTGCTCCACGTGTCACAGATCTTATAAGTAAAGTAATTCCCACGCACACACTAGTCCTAAACCGTTTCAAATCCAACTTCCAACCATTGTTGCGAGTTGGGTTATCAATTAAACTAAAGAGTAGGGTGGATCGATTTTACATTTTTTTCGATTTCCATATTCTAATAGAGAAAACAACTTGCGCATGCATGAGAAAATAGCCTCTGCAAAATCTTAGCTTAATAGGTAATCATCTTCTGCCCCCGGCAGAGCGATGAAAATCATATTTTAGTAGTCAAAAACGTATTTTTCTTATAATAGTAAAATATTTCAATATGCATCAAAATTATTCCTAATAACTATAAAGTCGATGAAAAAGACCTCATATGATCGTTTTTCCAAGCGCGTTGTCCTACGTTAATATCTTTTGCCCCCGGCAACAACGTCAAATGTTGAAAAAATAGGTAATTTATATACATATTTTCAGATCGGCTCTTTGTCTTAAATAATGCATTTATATATTTCCCATAGCATTTATATCTTTTTCATCGACTTTATAGTTATTAGGAATAATTTTGATGCATATTGAAATATTTTAAAAATTATAAGAAAAATACGTTTTTGACTACTAAAATATGATTTTCATCGCTCTGCCGGGGGCAGAAGATGATTACCTATTAAAGTAAGATTTTGCAGAGGCTATTTTCTCATGCATGCGCAAGTTTTTGTCTCTATTAGAATATGGAAATCGAAACAAATGTAAAATCGATCCACCCTACAGTAAACAGGCTTCTAAAATCGACATTGTTGAACCCGCGTAAGAACTTGGAAACCTCGATGAGTTCACCGCGCAGCCTCCGAGTTTCCAGCGAAAACAAATTCAGGGCGCGTAAGCGTCGATTGTCGCCCATATGCCTAACGGAAGGGATTAACTTTGTGGCCCTCGCCTGCACTCTCTCCAGCCTGTTAATATCTTTCCTGAGGGTGGGCGACCAGAACTGAACAGCATACTCCAGGTGTGGCCGAACCAGAGAATTGTACAGAGAGAGCACAATCTCCTTGTTCCGAAATCAAAATTGACTCCTGATATAACCCAATAACTTCTGGGCTTTCTTTTTCACCTCTACGCATTGTTTGGTAAACTTAAGGTCGCTGCTAATTAGCACACCCAAGTCATTTTCCAAATCAGTGGCCTCGATATTACTGCCCAACATGGAGTAGTCCGACTTGGAATTGGCGTAGCCAATGTGCATCACCTTGCATTTACCCAAGTTAAACAGCATTTGCCATTTTTCGGACCACTCTCCTTTCCTACGTAGGTCCGCACGCAGTTGCTCGATCGCCTCGGGCGTCCCAACATTGGCCCCCATGCTTCGTATCATCAGCGAATTTGGCGATCCTACTGACGAGTTCCCTGGACTTTCGTGATCCCCCTTCTTAAAGATAGGAGTCACATTGGCTTCCCTCCAGTCACCAGGCACCTGGCCCGTCTCCAACGATCTGTTGAAGACTGTAGCCAGGTGGGGAGCCACCTGGTCGCGCACCTCCAGTAACACTCTAGGGAGGAACTGGTCTGGCCCAGGAGCCTTAAACGCGCTCAGTTTGTCTATTCTATCGGCAACGACTGTCACTGTACACCGAACACTATCCAGGCCAGCACTTTCGTGCCTGACGCCTGGCTCGGGGATGAAGTGGGTGTCCTCCCTGGTGAACACTCCCGCAAAGTACTCATTCAGCACATTAGCGATGTCCGCGTCGGAGGTCCGCAGAACGCCGCTGGGGTCCTATAACGGATCTATGATGCTTCTAATGGGCTTTCTACTATAAACATAACTGAAGAACTCCTTAGGGTTCCCCTTGCAGAGGCTTGCCACCCGGAGTTCGTCGTTACGTTTCTCTAGCCTAACCTTCGCCTTCACTTCTCTGCACAGGCGGACATATGCCTCAGTGTTCTCATGGGAACGATTGGCCTTCGCCCTCCTATACGCAGCTTTCCTATTTCGGATAGCTGAAGCGATGTCACGACTGAACCAGGGTATGACAGCAGACTGCAGCACCATAAACTGGTCCCGGAATGCACTCCATACTTCCTCAACATCGCCACCGACGTCTAGCCTCATCTCACCTACGCTATCCCGGAGGCTAACAAAGTCCGCACGCCGTAGATCGAGCTTACTGCCTCTAGATTCACTACATTTCACCCGAGGGACGCAGACACAGAACCTAATCAGACCGTGATCACTCCCGCCCAACGATTCGTCAACGGTGAGGCCAGTGACGAGGTTGTCTTCGGTCGTGAATACTAAGTCCAGAACGCTTTCGCCTCGTGTAGGCCCATTGACCCACTGAGTCAGGAAGTTCTCATAAGCAAGACAACTAGCCTCCTCCCTTCGGAATCAGCAGTCCTGTCTTCCCACTTTATGCTGCGACAGTTGAAGTCTCCTAAAACTACACACACCCTGTCCCCTAGAAGGCTACGGAATTCGGTGTAAAGGCCTGTGTCCTCCTCGAGGAGGAGCTGCGGAGGTCTGTACACCAAGATTAACCTTTAGTTCGTCCCTACCACGTTCAGATCGGCGCCAAGCAGCTCCCGTTCCGATCGGAACTGGTAATCAACCGGACTCAACGTGTCCCTCACGTATATTAGTACCCCTCCCCCTCCCCATGAGTGCAGTCTTTGTGAAACATTCCATTCCCGGAAATCTCGAACTCCTCCCCAACGTAGTCCCTACGATCAGTATGAATCCAGGAATCGGTGATAGCAACGATATCCTGGTATTCTGATGCTAAGAGCGCCCGTAGCTCGCAAAACTTATTCCTAATCGACCTAGCATTAAAAAGCACTGCACGGAGGGAGCCTTCCCTATTCAGAACCCCCCCTAGCCCGACCCGTCTCCCGAACAGTCAGGGCTGTCGGGAGTTGAAGAGCCCCGCACTAACGAGGGGGCAACTTCCGCAGGCGGCTGAGCCCCCTCCAACGGGGAAGGAGGGTCACCCACCTGTACATGGACGCACCCTTCAGTTGAAGGTACGTCCGCCACCTGCTCAACATCATCTCTCCCCGGTGGGGGCCCTTCATCAATCCCCGGGCTTGACCTCACCATACGGTATAGGTGCCGGTCAAGCAGCGTGCCTAGCACACCTTTACCCTTAAAAGAGAGAGCGAGAGAGAGAGAGTAAGAGAGAGAGAGAGTTTCTAAACTTTTAACGTAAATCGCGCCGACACTTATAAGTCGGGGATTTGTATGGAGAGTTGGATTACTTGTAGGATTATATTGGGTGGGCCCCAAAAAAACGCCTTGAGATTTGAACATCAATAACTTCAAAAATATGCAGTTCACACTTCCAAAATTTACAAAACTTTTACCTCGATCTATTGATAAGCCATCATAAAAATTTCACACCTCTACATAAACTACTTTTTCTACAGGTGAGGGAACAATGAGGTATGGTAAAAAAACGAATATCATAAGCTGAAAAATTTTATTATTCCCATCTTATCAACAAATATGATCAATATGTCCGCCGTCCTGCTTACAAACTAATCTTAACGTTTTCTTCCACGACATGATACATTTTCTGATTTCTGCTAATGTTATTTTGTCCCACCATTTCTTTAATTGCATTTCTGTAAATTTTTCTGTTTGGCCTTCATAAATCTTCTCCGTTAGAGTGTTTCATATGCAATAATCCATGGGATTGCAATCAGGTGATTGCGGAAGGCAGTCGTTTTTTCCAGTGAAATTGACTACATTCTGTTGTACATAATCCTGTGTGAACTTGCTAGTATGAGCTGTAGTACCATCTTGTTGGAGAATGAAATCGTTTCCATAATACAGACGCCGACAATCAGGCAAAAGATTCTCCTCTAAGAGATTTACATAGGTTTCTGAATTAATTTTTTTTATTTTCTGAAGTGAAATGAATTTTCGTCTTTCCATTTCACGATACACCTGCTAATACCATGATTTTTTGGGAAAACCGACTTGTCTGGTGGTAAAGTCTCGATGGAGGAATGTCTTTCTTACGCCGACCATAAACAACATCGTGCCGGGAGTTCCGGGAGCAATCTCGATGGTGAAATCTTTTTCATCTATAAAAACTATTTTTTTTAACATCATTGACGAAAATCTATCAAGCAATTTTCTACAACGAATTTTTCTTTTAGCTCTTACATTGCTGTCACGTCTTGAAACACGGATCCTTTTAAATGCTTCAAGTCCTACCGTTCTCTACATTCTTTGTATGGAACTTCGACTGATACCTAAATTTCTTGCAATTTTCCTCTGAGAGCAGTTTGACCCAGGTTCATCCTCTTGAGATAGACTAATCATTTCGATCACTGCTATATTGTCTTGAATGTAAGCTGTTTTAAGTCGACCACTTCCACGCTTCCGTGCCGTCGAACCGGTTGCTTTAAGTTTTTTAATTATTCTATTCACAGACGTAACATTACAAGTTATTCCTGGAAATTCCCTCAAAATTCTTACCCCAATTCATCTTTCTTCCAAGAAACACTTTTAAATCACCGCTTTTTCACCGTTAGTTACAACCATAATTTGAAGGGTAAGTTTAAAAAACAGTATTTAAGATGGGCGTAGCCTATATCATCTGACGTTTTTCAGAGACTAACAGATTATCTATAGGCTAAGGAAACTACTACAAGTTTTAGAATAGTTGCCAGGTACAGCTATACACATTTAGGATTTATGATATTCGTTTTTTTCACCATACCTTATTGTTCCCTCAGCTGTGGAAAAAGTATTTTATGTAGAGGTCTGAAATTTTTATGATGGCTTATCAATAGATTGAGATAAAAGTTATGTAAATTTTGGAAGTGTGAACTGCATATTTTTGAAGTTATTGATGTTGAAATCTCAAGGCGTTTTTTTTGGGCCACCCGATATAGAGGAGAATTTTCGAGAATTCAAAGAAAGAACTTGAAAAGAGAATGATAAATTTAATTTTACAAGTACTTTTTCATTTTAAATTTAGATTCCTATGACAGAGAAATGCAATTAATAAACGAAAGAATAAGAGAGGTTTCACTATTTAATTAATTACACTGGTCAACAAATTTTAAGGAATTTTTTGTATCTTTAATGAAAGTAGCCGATTTTTATGTATTTTTGCATGCTGAATTTGAAAATGATAGTGAAATTGTTTAATTAGTTCGCGTTTTTAAGATATCATGGTAATTATTGTGTAAGTACTGGTAAAAATTTATCCCACAACATATATGTATTTTAAGGAGCACACTCACTTCAATGTCGTTCCGTTTCCTCTTGGCCTGTCTCTTGTACTCTGACTGTGTAGTGTCTCTTATTACTGACCAGCAGAAATCAGCCAGCATAGATGAATTCCACTTGCCCTGGTAACGTTTCTCAAGAGCTGAAATCTGCTGATGAAAACGTTCCCATGTTCGTCACTTACTTCACCAAGGTTTGCCGGGAAAAAGTCGAAATGGGAATGGAGGAAATGAATTTAGAGACATGTTACATCCCATTCTTTGGTACGCCTTCAACATATATCCACCAATTCATCTGCATTTGGAGCTCTGTTGTTTCCAAGGAAATTTTGCGACACTGACTTGAACGAGACCCAAGCTTCTTTTTCTGCGCCCTCCAAAAGTGTCTCGAAATGTTTCTTTCATCAGATTTCGTATATGAGGACAACAAATATGCCTTCCTTGATTTTTGCCTCACTGAGTCGAGGGAACTTCTGGAAAAGATACTTAAATGCCTTTCCATCCTTATTGAGTGCCTTCACAAAATTTTTCATAAGCCCTAACTTAATATGTAACGGTGGTAGAAGTATTTTGCTTGGCTCTACTAATGGCTCGCACGAAACGTTTTTCACACCTGGCACTAAACGTTCTCTTAGAGGCCATTCCTTCCTTTCATAATGCTGTGACCTAGCACGGCTGTCCCACTCGCAAAGGAAGCAGCAGTACTTCGTGTAACCCTGCTGGAGACCAAGTAACATGCCGACCACTTTCAAATCACCACATATGCTCCATTTGTGAACGTTGTAGTTTATGTGGTGAAGCAGATATTGCATATTTTCATATGTCTCCTTCATGTGGACAGAATATCCAATTGGAATGGCAGCTTTTTCGTTTTTGTTATGAAGTAGTACAGCCTTAAGGCTTAGCTTAGAGGCATCAATGAACAACCTCCATTCGTCATCTCTGTATGTTATATTTAGAGCATTCATTAAACCAACAACATCTGTACACACCACGAAGTCACCACGTTTGATGAAGAAAGTCTCCAACGTGGATTGCCTAGTGCGGTACATGGATATTTGGACATCATCATGAAGAAGATGCCACTGTTGAAGGCGTGAGGCGAGCAATTCTGCCTTAGACTTCGGTAAGTCCAAATCTCTGATGAGGTCATTCAGTTCGTGTTGGGTGATTTTATGCGGTTCTGTAGACAGTTCACTGGGCACAAAGTCGGTATCTTGTGATGTTGTGGGATGTGCAATGTCTTCATCTGTACTCGTTACAGGATGCTCTTCGTCATCCAAATCGAGGGTGTCTGAGGAGGTAGGAGGATTGGGCACAGGTATGTCTTCGTTATGGGGCACAGGTCGAATGGCGGATGGAACATTAGGATACTTGAGGGTCCATTTTTCTTCTTACTAATTCCCGTAATGGCGGGGAACCATGCAGAATAAACAGTCATCCACGTGGTTTTTTGTTCCCTCCACACGACGGGGATGCCGAAGCCCATTGACCTCGGTTTCCCATTGTACCACTCAAGTAATGTAGTTGCACATGTAATGCAGCATATATGCGGCGCCCACGTTTTGTCCTGATCTCCTAATTTGCACTTAAAATAAAGGTGGGTACGCTTTCTTGATGGCAGGTGTTAACGTCTTCTTTTGCGATTTTAATGTTACTTTGCCGCAAATATAGCAAAAGTTATTTGAGTCATTAACGCATTTACGTGGCATTTTGCTTATAACGTCAATGAGAAACTGATCGCAAGATTACGCTTTAACACGCACTACACTCTATATGTCATGAACTAACCACGGGTGCAAATTACGAGGAAACACTACAAAAGCACTATGTCAAAATGTGAAATAACGTGTCACCACAACAAGCGTCACTCTAGAACTGAGCTAAAGGGATTTACGATGTACTCAAGATGGCGCCAGACAACGAGGTTGCCAAACGAGCACATTCTACAGTGTTGCCATATGTTATGCTTCAATGATATATTCATTTCAATTTGGAAATAATGAAAACAGAGCACCCGTGTATCTTCTAAACGCGAACCAATCATGCAAAATGAAGGCCATTTTCGGATTCAGCGACGTCGAATTACTAAAGAAATGATGGTTTCATCGAAGATACATTTTGGCTGTTGATTAGTGTTATTAAACTACCCAATTTTCTTGTAGTGTATTAAGGGTACACGGAGAGTCAAGTATCCCCCAAGGTCGCTGCATAATTAAAATTTAGAGGATAAGATCTGTCGATGGAAGCCGCAAATGTTGAGTGGGTAAAAATTAAATATCTCATCATTATTTTTGCAACTCCACTTCCACTGCTTTACAAGATATATTGAATAAATAATAATTTACATAATATATAATATATAAATAGATATTAGATGATAGAGTATTAAATTTGGTATAAATATCAAATTACATTGTGGAATGATATAGCACATTGAAGTATATTATTAACTTCATTCGTTTGTTAAGGAAGGCAAATGTACTGTAGGTAAATAATTATATTATTATTATACACAATAACTAGAATCATTATATACAACAACTTTACTATATACAATAGCTATATCGTATTTTATAATATAGCTATCATACATAAAACAACCACGAGTTACTCTGTATAACAACTATTAATAGTGCAAAATTATGTAAATCAATAAGGACTTACTGATAAATTAAAGTAATAATGCTACTAATTGCACTTGTATTTCAATGATTACAATAATGATGACTGATATACTCCCATGATACTGTTAATAGAATGACTGGGGAATCAGTTCGTCTTTCATAATGAAAGGGGAACCTCTGATAAAAAGGCAGATTACGATTAAGGGATGAAATATATGAGAATGGGAATGGTTGGAATCTGCCTTGCAACATGAGGGCTTTGAAATTTATTCTATAAAACAGAAAGTTTTACGCTTATCAAAATTTTAGTTGATCATTTAATTCTCGAGGTATACATATGTGTACACACGGGTTTAAGCTATGTAATTTCTTTCACTTTAAAACACTGTTTCTAGAACACTCTAATTGGTATTCCAATCCCAATACTTCGCTGATGAATCTTCACTATAAGAATAATGATAATATCTGTCTGGTAAAAGAGAGCTCCTTTGAATGATGCAAATTCCCTTCTGAGCGTCATTTTCATCCAGCAACAGAGCAGTTGCACCCGATAAGAAAAACTAAAAGTGTCGAGAAAGTCTCATAATATTGATTTTGAATACCAATCAGTGAAAGTGAAATGTTACGCCTTAAAGCTAATATAGAGTAGGATTCTTAATCCTGAATGTTCAATGAGCTTTAAATGTATATTTGCTCTCAAAAAATTCCGCGAAAATGTTTTATATTTGTCCAATACCTAATAAATAGAATGTAAATTGGAATGTATGCAATTTGCATTACATTACCCAGCCTTCAGAATTTTATTTACGATTGGACATCAAGATTTCTGACGGATCCTAATTTTCTGCTCGGATGATCAAACGAAGGGGAGAATAATAACAGGTTCTTTTACTCTCTCTTTCTCTCATTTGGTTAACATATTTTCCAGTCTTTGATTTTCGTAGTGTTATTTAGACTTTCCAAGTCATATATTTGAATTTCTAGCCTATGTACAAGAATCAAGCTCCTCCTTTCTTTAGTTGACTGTTGCAGGGAATCAATTTATGCGTCAATATTTGGGATTGTTTAAACTCCTTCGCAAAGGCAAGTTATGATGTGACAGTGGGGACCTACAGCTTTACGTACGTGGGATCCGAACCATCAAAGAGTGGCTACCATGATCTGAATGTAGAAGAGGGACATCTGGCTAATGAACAGACCCGATGTCGCTCAACCTCGCTGATCTAACGGGAAGGAAATATTTAAACGTGGTCGCGATGTATCCGTATAAGAGGTTCCAAAAAACCTTAGCCCCCCCCACATTTGCAGCTTACATGTTTACTTATATCGAAATAGTTTTTAGCGATTATAAAAATATATAAAATTATTTATTGCAGGTATTAAAATTACTCTAGTGATAAAGTGATAATATAATGGCTTCTCAATTAATTGGTGATTCGGAGAGGCAACGTGTGATAGATCGCATACGAGCAATAACATTTCGGGAAGCTCGTGATGCTGGAGCCACCTTTATAACACGTTCATGGGTTGCCAAAAAGTTGCGAAGAAGTGAGGAGTTCGTCAAAAGAAATTGGAATAAAACTTTGGATGAATGTGAAATGGATACAACCAAATCTGGGCGCCCAAATTTACCACTCTCTCAGGAAACAAAGGACATCATTGAAAGCGGTACGCGTAGGCGGAAAAACAGCTGTGCTAAACTTTCTAGAGAGATCGAAGTGTTAAGAGGAAAGATCGTTAGTGGTGAGATCATTCGACTGTACCGTCATAGGCAAGGTTTAAAGCCTTGGCATGAACTTCCAAAGCCAAGAAAAACTCAACTTAACATCGATGACAGAATGTGGTTTGCCCATTATCTTGAAGATTGAGATGCGGATGATTTCATGCATTTAGCTGTCTCCGATGAATTTTTTGTTTACGTAACACGTCGGCCTAACTACCAAAATGATCGAGTGTGGGCCACAACACCAGATGAAATCGATGACAATGAACATTATCACGAATTATTAAAAAGTCCAGACTGTGTTGGTATGTTTGTTTTATTCACTGCAAAGAAGCTCATGTGGGTGCTGAAGCCAAATGGTCAGAGTTGGGATGGACAGTATTTTCGTGATATTATTCTATCCCAGCATGTCATTCCTTTTCTAAGAAACCCAAACAATGTTATGGATGTCGATGAGGTCACACTTCTGCACGATAAGGCCCCCTGCTTTAAGGCATTAGCCACTCAACAGTTGTTGCGGAACCATGAGATCGATTTCTTTGGAAATGAAGAATGGACAGGAAATTCTGCTGACCTGAACGTCTGTGAACACATTGGATCAGTTATAAAAGACAAGGTTGAATGTCTCTTGTTTGAAGAACCTGCAGCAAATCGATTTTCGAAGGATACAATGACGCAACACATTGAAACTGTTTTAGCAAATTTGCGTAACGATGAAGATCTATTCACGTCACTTTTGGCAAGCTACCCAAAGCGAATTCAGGCTGTCTTGGAAGCCAATGGCGGGAACACCAAGTTTTAATTGTTTCTCATTAAATGCAGGATTAAATTCTCTTTTGTAAGGTATGTTTAGTTTTACTGTACCTCTTATGGTTTAGGCCATGGGCGGGGGGGCTAAGGTTTATTGGAGCCCCGTATATCAATGAAAGAGTACAAAAATAATTAAATTAGTTAAAACATTTTTCTTGAAGTTTAAAAAAAAAAAGAAATACGTTGAAGATTTAGTTCAGAAAAGAGAAAGCATTTCGCGAAACCCGAATTTTACCAGAATCTTAAATTTTGAGAAATAAATTATTTAACATAAACTGAAAGTAGAGAAAATTCAAGCGCTCGTAACTCGAAAATGGTACCTTGTAGTCTCTTTTAATCAATTTAGGGAATACTTTTCATCTTTGTATTTATTTAAACTCTATTTCTTTTTTGGCTCTTGAATCCATTTGCTGATTTCTCTTTTGTCTATTTAAGTCGATGGGAACCGTTTCGCATTAATGCTTTCGATGTGAATGGAACAATACAGGATTGTTCGAGGAATAATCAGAAATTAACGTGTTTTCTTTTATGTTTGAGCGCTTTGAGTTCTTTGAATGTGTTGCTTGCACATTGTTCGTTACCGATATAATTTACAATATCATAATGTTTTTGTAAATTTGCTTCAGTTATTTGGTGCCGCAACAACGCTTATTTTCAGAATTTCCTTTTACGCGATGCGTTGTTACAAGAATACGTCCAACTATGAATCTTTCATTCGATTTCATATACTGTGTAAGTTTTCAAGTATTTTAGGATGATTAAAATGAAATATCGATCCTACACCACACACACACACACACACACACACACACACACACACACACACACACACACATATATATATATATATATATATATATATATATACACATACTTGTATATATAAATTATATACAGGGTGGGGTGTTTGAAAACTTTCTGTACAAATTGTAATGGGGGATAGGCAACACCAAGACAAACCCTTTTCGTCTATAAGTGTATGTCCGCTGACGTCACCATTCGGCGCGAGAGGGCGCCGCTGCAATTGGCTAAAAGGTGAAGTGGGCTAGACTCGCGCTTGCCGCGGGCATTCTTAAATCGGACGTAGTACGCGTAACATGGAGCGCTTCACGACTGCTGAGATGGCTGACATACATATGGTGTATGGAGCTGCCAATGGAAACGGAAGAGCTGCTGTGAGGTTGTACAGACAGCGCTTCCCAAACAGACGTGTGCCAAACCACCAAACGTTTGCGCAATTGCATCGGCGACTGCGAGAAAGTGGAACATTCCATGCAAACATG
Source organism: Bathynomus jamesi (assembly GCA_023014485.1). Taxonomy (NCBI): domain Eukaryota; kingdom Metazoa; phylum Arthropoda; class Malacostraca; order Isopoda; family Cirolanidae; genus Bathynomus; species Bathynomus jamesi. The sequence continues at coordinate 157,920 of JAJOZX010005034.1, read as the reverse complement.
CATGACACTGGTCGGGAGAGAAACGTGCGCACTCCTGACATGGAAAAAGAAATCCTACGGCCTCATCTGAGAACAGCACATAAGCCGGAAAATTAGGCTGCACCGCTGTCTGCTGCAGAAACCAGCGTGCGAATTCCACACGAAGAGGGTAATCCCGAGGTTGTAATGCCTGGACTCTCTGACGATGAAACGGATGTAACTGCTGCTCGTGCAACACTCTCCAGACCAGGTCGTGGTTCACACCGAGGATACGTGCAACACCTCGCGTGCTTGCGCTTGGATTGTCCTCAAATCGCCGTAGGATTTCTTCTTCCATGTCAGGAGTGCGCACGTTTCTCTCCCGACCAGTGTCATGCATGTTTGCATGGAATGTTCCAGTTTCTCGCAGTCGCCGATGCAAATGCGCAAACGTTTGGTGGTTTGGCACACGTCTGTTTGGGAAGCGCTGTCGGTACAACCTCACAGCAGCTCTTCCGTTTCCATTGGCAGCCCCATATACCATATGCATGTCAGCCATCTCAGCAGTCGTGAAGCGCTCCATGTTACGCGTACTACGTCCGATTTAAGAATGCCCGCGGCAAGCGCGAGTCTAGCCCACTTCACCTTTTAGCCAATTGCAGCGGCGCCCTCTCGCGCCGAATGGTGACGTCAGCGGACATACACTTATAGACGAAAAGGGTTTGTCTTGGTGTTGCCTATCCCCCATTACAATTTGTACAGAAAATTTTCAAACACCCTGTATATATATAATGGGTGGCCCATAAAAAAGGGTACATTTTAAAAAGGCTATAAAATCAAAATTTGTCATTTAATTTCAATAAAACTTCTACACAATAAAACATATGTATTTATCTATATGCGAGCAAGTTTTCAGACTAAAATATCAAATAATTCAAATTCTATCAACATTTAACGAAAGAGTATGATTTTTCTACTTAACATGCAAAAATTATTAAACCTTTTTAATATATTTTTATAAAAATAATTTTTAATGTAAAATTTACTTGAAATTATTAAAAAAAAATTTCGAAATGCTTTCCTTCCATTTCAATAACTTTTTTATTCTTCGCCGGAATATGGGTGAACTTAGTAGAGCGAGTCTACAGGACGAGGATAAAAGATGTCGCTCATTTACGTGAGATCATCATTCATAAAGGGGAACAGCTTCCACAGGAACAAATAAATCGAGCCATAGTTGAATTCCGGCCAAGAATAAAAGAAGTTATTGGAATGGAAGGAAAGCATTTCGAACAATATTTTTAATAATTTCAGGTAAATTTTACGTTAAAAAATTATTTTTAAAAAAAATATTAAAAAGGTTTAATAATTTTTGCATGTTAAGTAGAAAAATCATACTCTTTCGTTAAATGTTGATAGAATTTGAATTATTTGATATTTTAGTCTGAAAACTTGTTTGCATATAGATAAATACATGTTTTGTTGTGTAAAAGTTTTATTAAAATTAAATGACAAATTTTGATTTTATAGCCATTTTAAAAAGTACCCTTTTTTATGGCACACCCGTTTTATATATATATATATATATATATATATATATATATATATACACACAGGGTGGGCCAAAATAAACTATTATCCAACTTTTGAAAAAATATTGTGGCTCACCCTGTATATTGATCTTACTGCTGAGGCCGTACGTTGTACCCATACTTTTACTCTTTGAAATGCTGGCTTGGAATCTATATTCAACGCCCCAGGAGTAGAGGTACAGCCTCACAACTGGAGGGAGGTATCAGAATAGGGATCAGGAAAAAAAACCCCGGTGGAAAAAATCCCCCGGCGGAAAAAATCCAACAAGGAAAAAATCCCCCCGGAAACAAACCCCCGGAGGAAAAAATCCCCCAGAAGGATAAAATGAAAATGTTAATTCATAATTATTATAGATTATGTGGTGTAAGATTCCAGTATTATCCCCATTTTAATATGTTGGTTATGTTGAATATCCACCCGCAAAAAGGTTGATGCCATGTAGCCAGGGTTCTGGCCCATCTAGCCAGGGTTCATGCCATGTAGCCTGTATTGGTTATGGGGATGGTGAGGTTAGGGCCCAGACCTCGTTGTCTCCCTATACCTTCCCCCCAATGTTTATTATGTTTGAGCCTAATAATACTTTACATCATACTAATGTTGTTAATCATCAACGTGCCCGTTCATTTACGGCTACAAGATATTTTAATATGTATCGTAAAATAAAATGTACTGCTGAGTTTGCTAATAGTCGTGTGATTATTGGTAAAAATTTTCTTACTAGTACTAATGATCTTGATATTGTTAATGGTAGAATATGTTTTCAACGTGCACCTACTGATGCTGGAGCTGTACAATTACCATTTACTGCTGTTATAACATATTATGTAAAATGCTTTGGTATAAGTAATGATTAAATAAAAAAAAAAAAAAAAAAAAAAATTTTGGATTACCCTGTTGCACCAACAGCGCTTAGTATTACCTAGGCGCTGTTTTGGTGCGATTCTGTCAGGCATCACCACAGAACGAACGAATGCACACCTACGTTATTATTCAAATTATTAGCCTTCATTTCTGTTCAGCTGGGGGATTTTTTCCTCCGGGGGATATTTTCCGGGTGGATTTTTTCCTTGTTGGATTTTTTCCGCCGGGGGATTTTTTCCACCGGGTCTTTTTTTCCTAAAAGCATCAGAATATGGTGCTCAATTGAAAGGTGGTCACAGTCAGCAACTGATACTTTCAGATGACAGTCAGTTTCTCCATAAATAATTAATTTTCCTAATTTTTGCACAAAATAATTAATTTATTTCCTTTTTCATTTCAGACCATCATTCTGCTATAGTTGGTGAACAAGTTATAACATAATGAAATACTCTTTGGAAGATGAAGCATTGATATTGAACCTGTGTAAGGAGAAACGAGAAACACTGGGGTGCAAAACGAATGAAGAAAGAGCTTCAAAATAAACGATGGACGATACCTGGACTTTAATATCTCATAAAGAAAATCGATATCACAGGGACGACCAAACGAAAAGAAGGCAGTGGAAGGTCAAAAACATCACGTACTGAGGAAAATATTGACACGGTTTCATCCATGATATGCAGTCAAGAAGAATGGCCCAACACCCACAAGTCCGTTAGAGAAATTTCAAAACCTACTGGTATTTCGCGCTCTCGAGTTCGTCGTATAGTAAAAGATGATCTGGATCTTAAATGTTTTAAGAGTCGAAGTTCATAAGCTCTCTGCATCAAATAAGCAAGCAAGAGTTGAAAAATATGCTCTGTTAGATCGATTCCCAGACAGAGGTGTCAAAAATATGGTTCAGCGACGAGAAGACCTTTACGGTTGCATCAACAATAAACACAAAAAATGACCGAGTTTATGGAAGACAAGACAAAAAATCTATCAGTCTAGATCGACTCTGCAGGGAACGTCCGCATTTTTCCCAAAAAGTCATGGTTTCCATCTTTATTTTAAAGATAGGCAAGTCAGAGAGCTGCTTATTGCCAAGAAAAAATCCTTGATGCGGTACTGCCCTCGATAAGGGAGAAATCAAGGTTGCAAGCATGCACTGATAATGGAGGAGGGCACATTCCGCATAAGCTTGGACTCAATTAAGTAACTGTATAGAAACAGAAAGTTTTTCTCCCCGTGTCTGTATAACAGCGAATTACAAAATAATGGTTACACTTAGCAAAAATCCAACTTTACCACGAGATAAAACATAAAATTCTATACACGACACATATTGATTGTACAAATAACATTTGATAAAGGTTAAATTATATTGTTGAAAATCAGGGTAACAGTTTTTTTGGCCCACCCGGCATATATATATATATATATATATATATATAGAGAGAGAGAGAGAGAGAGAGAGAGAGAGAGAGAGAGAGAGAGAGAGAGAGAGAGAGAGAGAGAGAAGTTACAGACTAACAAAAGCCCGAAGATCCACTCTAGATTAGACCAAAGAAAGGAAAAGCTAGGAAATAGAGAACGAAGTAGACCTACATATATAGAAACGAGAGTGATACAAAAATGCAGCCGCTGGTCAGAGTTAGTCTAAGACCATCTTATCAAGAAGATGACGTTTAGAGGTCGCGCATGAATGTTGAAAATTGTTTACTAATGCAATAATTGGTTTTGGTAGCTATGTTGAAACAAACATATTTGAAACATTTATTATCATAATTCTGGTTAATATTTGAAAATAATTGACATTTTTAATTTTAAAATGCACAGAAGAGAGAAAAAAAAGAATAACTTTTTTGGTCATGGTAGATTTACATCCATTTTTACAGGCTTAACAGAGCGACCAGTAAAAATTGTTTAATGACTTTCAAATTCAGTGAATAGAACTATATTTGCAAAAAGAACATTTTAATGGAACAGCATCATAGAAATTAAAAATTCGAAATTTTAGCTATATAGCTAAGAAGCACCTTAAACTCCTACCAGGCGCGTCCCTCAGGTGGCGGATGAGGGAACCCCTCATCTCAATAGAGTTGAGGGATGCTCCGAATAACCAATAAGAAGTCGTGGACCAAACGGGTAGCAGAGGAGTGGCTAGCCGGCTACCCTATTAGCCAAGAAACCTGCATGAAGATGTCGACTAATAGCAACGCGAATATGGCTACCGCGTCCGGGGGAACCGACGCGCAGCAGGGTGTTAGACCACAGCCCTGCGGCGGAAAATGGGCGATCTGGTCTGCGAAAGGAATAGCTATAATCGGCACGATTAACGTAACTACACTTTAATGACCGTGAAGACTCAGAGGTATTATTGAGGAAATCAATAGATACAGATGGGATGTGCTGGGAGTGGCGGAAACCCATTGGGTGGGAGAGGGAGAATTGATGATGGATGGAGTTAGGGTGCTGTACTCAGGGAGACCTGATAACACACACAGAGAGGGGGTGGCAGTTCTACTGGGAGAGAGAGCCCAGAGAGCTTATGTGGAGCACAAGGCAGTAAATTCAAGGATAATATCGGTAACGCTAAGGGGCCAGCATAAGAATTGTAAGATCATACAGGTGTATGCACCTGACTTCTCACATGGAGATGATGAGGTGGAAGAGTTCTATTCGCAGCTGGAGGAGGAGATTGAGCGGGGGAGGGATGGAGATGTGCTCATGGTGATTGGCGACTTCAATAGTAAAGTTGGTAGTAATAACGAAGGATATGAAGACGTGATGGGGAAGTTTGGTCTGGGCGAGAGAAATGAACGGGGTGAGAGGATGCTGGAATTTTGTCAACAAAATCGTCTTTGCATAACGAACACACGCTTCTACCACAGAGTGCAGCACATGTATACTTGGACACACCCAGATGAGATACATAAGAATTGTATTGACTATATATTGGTGAATAAGAGATTGAGAACATCGGTAATGGAAACCAAGGTGATGAGAGGAGCTGACTTTGGAACAACACACGAATTACTACTGTCAAACATTCGAATTAAATTTAAGGCAGAAGGAAGAAGGCAACGAGAAGTAAATAGATATAATCTGGAAAAATTGAGGATAGCTGAGGTGAGAACAACCCTCCAAGTACGGATAGGTGGACGATTTGAACCCTTACTCGGGCTGAATGAAAATACCAAATAAATGTGGTGTAGAGATGGTTTTGGGGAAGAAAAGGAGAGTCAGACATGAGTGGGTTACAGAAAAGCTATTGGATCTGTGTCAAGAAAAAAGAGAAGCAAAAAAGGCCAAAAACATTATGCCATCCCAAGAGAATAAGGCGAGATATAGGCAAAAATGTAGAGGTGGAAAGGAAGCGCAGGGAGACTAAAGAAAGATGGGTTGTAAACCAATGTGTGACTTGTGAAGAAAGCTTCCGAAGAGGACAGTCGAAAGAATTGTTTAGAACAGTGAAAACCTAGACAAGAGAATGGAGGCACAATACATCTGTGGTAAGAAATGAAAACGGTGATAAGGTGTCTGCCGAGGAGGAAGTGCGGATTATATGGAGAAGACACTTTGAGAACGTACTAAAAGGATGCGAGAATCCCGTGAATGTGATGGACTACCCTGAACTCGGAAGAGCGGAACGAAATACGCAGGAAACTCCAGTAATCATGGAGGAGGAAGTAGAAAAGGCAATAAAAACATTGGCGAACGGCAAAGCCACAGGAGTTGATGGAATCCCGAAGGAGTTGATGGAGGTGGGCGGTGAGGCTGTGGTGAGGTGGATGCGTGGTCTTTGTCAGGTGTGGTTGGAGGGAGGAAGGGTGCCGAGTGACTGGAGTGAGGCCATTATATTACCCATATACAAGAAGGGAGATGCCAAGAGATGCGAGAATTATTGACCCATCAGCAGGGGTGCAGTGCTGCCGGAGCTCACCGGAGCGCCCTCCGGCACCTCTGCAAGAGGAAGTTTGGAGGAATTACCATAACAAGCAACAAAAAAATTGTCTCCATTAATTATCAACAGTTTAGTGAGTGAGTGCAAACACGAAATACTTAGTCATCGTGTGGCATATATAGAAACAGGATAGGAAATGGCAGGCTTTTGTCAGGCCCACCAGAGCTCCGGCACCTATAAAATTGGCACTGCACCCCTGCCCATCAGCTTACTATCGCACTCTTATAAAGTTCTCGCCAAGATAATTCAAGATAGGATAAAGAGAAGAGAAGATGAAGTGATCTCAGAAGAACAGGCAGGTTTCAGAGTAGGTAGAGGCACAGTTGACCATATATTCACTTTCTCGCAGATTATCGAGAAGATGTGGGAAAAAGGAAGAGATGTGTTCTGTGTGTTTATTGATTTTAAGCAGGCTTTCGATTCGGTATGGAGAAAAGGTATGATGAAAGTGCTGGAATGTTGGGGAATAGAACAAAGCATAATTGACACGATCAACAGTTTATACAACACACAACAGCAAGAGTAAGGAAAGACCAGATCTTAACGGAGCGATTCAGAACAACAGGCGGAGTGATACAAGGGTGCCCGATGTCCCCCCACCTCTTCAACATGTTTATAGAATGGGTAATGGCGATGGCACTGGAAAATTACCATACAGGTGTTAAGATCGGTGGGGTGGAAATAACAAACTTGAGATATGCGGATGATATAGTTCTACTAGCAGAATCGAAAGAAGATCTCCAGAGAATGGTCTCATTGAACAATGTGCCAAATACAAGCTAGTGGTTAACAGAGAGAAGACAAAATGTATGAAGATTGGACGCCTGAGAGAAGTTTTAGACATACGGCTGGGCGGAGAAAAAATAGAAAAGTTGGATGAGTTTAAGTACTTGGGAGTACACTTTACTACATACGGAGGCACAGAGAGGACAGTTCAAGAGAGAATACCATTGGGACGAAGATCATTTGAAAGACTAAGCAAAATCTGGAAAGACAGGAACATCTCATTAAGTCTGAAAATCAGACTATTAAGAGCAATAGTCATTCCTACGGTATTATACGGTGCAGAGTGTTGGACGTTGAAGAAGACAGAGGAAAAGAAACTGCTGGCATTTGAAATGAAATGTTTAAGAAGGATATGTAAGGTGCGGTGGGAGGACAGGGTAACCAACGAAAGAGTGAGAGAAATGAATAATGTCAGAGACTCGATATTAGACCGGGTAAGAGATGCACAGAGGAGGTGGTTTGGGCATGTACAAAGGATGGACCGGGAGAGATGGCCGAAGATGGTGCTGCATGGACGAGTTGAGGGCACCCGACCGAGGGGACGGCCGAGGGAAACGTGGCTTAGACGTTTCCGCAGAGCAAACGAGGAGCGGACCGTGCAGCAGCTGACTCACATGGCGTCGGACAGAGGGACGTGGAGAGGATGGAGACATCGAATGTGGGAGCCAACCCGGAGAACTCCGGACGGGACTTAAGTCATATATATATATCCCCCTCGATTAGGTGTTCCGGCTTGCCGGGCCGAGAGGGCTCGCACACCTCCTGGGTTGTTGGGGTTTCCTCAACTCCTCGCGGGGTGTGGTCAGAGAGTTTCCTAGTTGCGTTTTTTCCCCCTTCTTTTTCTTTTTGCTCCCCTTTTTCCGTATCTTACGGAATCTCTCTTGTCTTGACTCGGTCTTGGGCCTCTGTCAATTGTAGTATTCTCCCCCCCCTCGTTTGTTTTTGCCGGCAGTCTTGGGGTCATCGGATGCACCCGCTGGGCGGCATCGCTCCGTGGCTGAGCCGTGCTCTGGGGATGGTATGGGCGCCCAGACCGATGCTGCATCTGGATTGGGTTTTTGCTAGGCCCTTAACGGACAAAACTCCAGGAGAGCTAATCTGCTGTTTTTAAAACGACAGTTAGGTTGGGGGGCGGGCTACCCGGGACGTTGGGCCTGCGCCTTGAAGGATGCAGTGGCTTATTGGTGCATTGCCTTGGGTCCGAGGCTGTCTTCCTTATAATTATATTGTTTACGGATAAAATTTCTCAAACTCAATTCCCTCCCGTTAACGACTCTGGCCCGTCCTTGGATTTGGATAAGACTACTACTTCTGGTCGTTCAGTGGCCTCTGCCTCCGCTGGATTGACCTTAAAGCCGTATGGACCCCTCTCGCCCTCTGCGGCGTCTGGCTCTCGTTGCCGGGCTCGTGGTAGCCGTAAGGCGGGGTCTTCGCGGCCCTCGTTCTCTCACCCACTCTCGGTTACCGTCACACATGGACCTGTCTCTGCTGTCAATTTCTGTCTAGTGGACAGTTTCCTTGTTCTCCGCCCTCCCGCTGGCAACTCGGAACGGGTGTTTCAGCGTCTTAAGACGGTGGGGGTTCCCTGCCATTATGATATCCGCCCTCTGAAGGATGGGTCTCTTCTTTTGAAGTTCCGTTCTTCGGGGGTGACTGAGTCCCTTCTACAGTTGCAGGATGTTCTGGGTTGCAGAGCTTCTGTGACTCCCCATCCGCAACTGAATAGCTGTCAGTGCACCATTTTCGCTTCCCCGCTGCTGTGAATCCCGGGTGGCGAGTTACAGGAGGATCTTGCCTCCCAGGGGGTCACGAATGTCTTCCGCTTTTCGTCGCGCCGGGAAGGTGCTCTTACCCCGTCCGCTCGTCTGCTCCTGACCTTTGACACCCTTGTGCCTCCGGCCCAGGTGTTCTGGGGCATGGGTGATTGACAGTCGTGCGAGTTTTCGGTGCGGCCGTATGTGCCTGACCCGGTTCGATGCTTTGGCTGCAACCGGTTCGGCCATGTTAGCTCTGCGTCCCGCCGTGAGGGTAAGCTATGTGTCCGCTGCTGTGGGCCTGCGCACCCTCCCCCATGCACGAAGCCCCCGCGGTGCTAGAACTGCTCGGGGGCCCACCCGTCCTTCTCTCGGGACTGCCCTGTTTTCAAGTTTGAATTCAAGGTGCGGTCCTTAAGGACTACCGAATTCCTTAGTGCGCGGGAGGCGCACTATAGGGTCCATGACCGGGAGCCGCGGCGGGGTTGTCCTATGCTGCGGCTTTGGCTCCGGCGGGTCCTCAGGCCCCTCCCGTGCTACCCCGGCGCCTACCGGAGTGGTCCCCCCCTGGAAATTCCGGGGATTGGTGGTCCTCCTGGCACCACGGGACATTCTTGTCCCCCTGCTTCACTTTCGGTCACCATGTCTGATTCCTTGCCTACAAGTGCCCCTTCTCCATCTCCGACCTTGGGGTCTGGATCCTTGCCTACCCGTCTCTCGGGTGGGGAAGGTGATGCCCCGAAGGGGAGGAGGAAGCGTCACCGTGGTCGTCGTCCTCCAGACCCGTCCATGACCACTGCTCGCCCTGCTTCCCCTTCTTCACCGGAGGGGAAGCCGCTCCTAATCCGCTCGGGACTCCCTCCCCTCTACGGAAGGCTGGTGGGGCGTCACCTCCCGGTGCCTCAACTAGTGTCCGGGTGTCGGTTGAGGTACACCGCCCCATGACACCCTCGATTACTGACTCGGTTCCCATGGTGGACCCGGTCGAGAGGGGCCTGGCCTTTATTCATGGAGTTTCTCTCCATTCGGCTCCTGCCGAGAGTGGTCGGGTCTCTCTCCTGGATCTACCTTTCCCACCTGTGGTGGATCTTTCCTCACCCCCCCCAGTCAGCACTTGTCTGGTGTGACGAGCCCTCGAACATCTGGTTCTTGGGAGTCGGGGGTTTCGGCTGGGCCCGTCTCGTCGTCTCCTCTCCCCCCCTAAGGGGAGCCCCCTCTGAACTCCCTGTTCCACTTTCCCACCCTCGTTCCCCTATGGGTGGAACAGCTGCGGAGTCTGTGGCCTCCCGTAATCGGGATCCTCGTCTCCGGGGCTTGCTCCCTGTGGCCCCTACTCTCCCCTTGAGTCGGGGAAGCCGATTCCGTCGCTGGTTACGGAACGTTGAGTTTGCTGCTCAGCTTCGTCCGTGGCATTTCTGTGTTTTCTTTGCCTCTTATTCTGCCTCTTCCCCTTACAGTTCCATTTTGCATTGGAACCGTAGAGGGCTTTTAGCTAACTGGGAGAACCTTGCCTCCCTGTTGGAGAGCGAGCGGCCTTCCTGCGTTTGTCTCCAGGAGACTATCCTGGCTGCGCTGGGGCTCCCTCGTCTCTCGGGCTATGTTGGTTTCCCTCGCACCCCGGATGAGCACACACGCCGGCGGGGTGCGGCGATTTATGTTCACCATTCGTTACCCTCGCGAGGTGTGCCTCTTCGTACTTCCTTGCAGGCTGTGGCTGTGCGGCTCTTTTTAGATCGCCAGTACACTGCCTGCTTGATTTATATTCCTCCCCATGACTCTCCTTCTCGCGACGCGGTTCCCGAGTTGGTGTTGCAACTGCCTCGGCCGTTTCTCCTCCTCGGGGACTTTAACAGTCGCGACCCGGCTTGTGGAGATGTCCGGTCGACAAATGTTGCTGGTATGTTGCTCTCCTTAATGGAGGAATTTTCCTTCGTGTGCCTCAATTCTGGTGAACCTACCTATTTCCACGAACCCACGGGTTCATCTACCTGTATTGATCTCTCCTTGGTGTCCCTCAATGCCTTACGCGATTTTTCGTGGAGGGTGTTGGGTGACTCTTATGGTAGTGATCATTACCCAGTCTGTCTTCAGCCAGTCGGACCGCAGCCGGGTGTCTCGTCTCGACCGAGGTGGTGCCTGGCGCGGGCTGACTGGCCATCCTTCAGAGCTCGTTCCGTCATTGCCCGTTCCGTGTGCCGACTACAGGTTTCACCCTTGTTCCTACCCTTTTCAGATTATATCCCTGGTTTTCGTAGTTTTTTGCGCTCCCGGTGGCAGAGTCGCTGGGATGGCTCTACAAATAACAAACTCTGCAAGATTAAACCCAAATTGGGATGTTGGGCCTCTTCCTTCCATCGGTCGCGCCATAAGGAGGTGGCTCTGGCCCGCCTCCGTATTGGCCACACCCACCTGACCCATGGTTATTTGATGGCCTGGGATCGGGTGATACGATGTCCCAATTGTAACGTTCCACTTACAGTTGCCCACCTCCTGGTGGAATGTCTGCTTTACTCTGCGCTGCGCGCAAAGTATTTTCACTTTTTGGTGAGCGTCGGGCCTTGTGATAGGCTTGGCGCTATTCTATCTGACGGTCCCTACTTTTCGGTGACCGGGTTGTTCTCCTTTCTCTCTCGTTCCCGACTTCTTTATCGGCTGTGATTCCGCTATGATTTTTCTATATCTGTACCCTCCACTTTTTTTTCCGTCTATTATTTATTTCCGCTAACTGTTTCATAGTTTTCGTCTTATGTTCGCTCTGCTATCCACCTTTCTTTTGGTGGTCATAAGCGGTCATACTTTGAAAAAAAAAAATATATATATATATATGTTAACCCCTGTGCCTGTGGCCTTGGTCGGTTCGAAGTTCTACAGATCTACAGATCTACAGAAGCTAAGGCTAACAAAGACCCTAAGATCCACTCTAAGGTTAGCCCGAGAGAAGGAAGAGAGTAGAGGGTTAAAAGAAGAGAATAAAGGGTTAACATTCATTCAGTAAAAGAGAGAGAAAGACTCACCATCATCATCCGCCGGCCACTGCCGACAAGTCGGAAAAATTGTCGAAGAGAATAGGAAACGGGTGAAAGATGAAAAGAAATAAAATAAGAACGCTTACAGACCATGCAAACACAGTCTTAACTCAAATACTGTCATACATGCAAACTACAGACATGCAAGCAAAGAGAGGATAAGAAAAAAAAAGTATGAAGAGTATAACAAAAAGTGGGTTAGTTTACGCTACGAGCTATATCTAAGCTCATGTTAGTGTCATTTTTTTTTTATTTTATTGCTGGCATATCACACGCTGGCATGTCACAAGCTGGCATTAATCGTCAACAGACTCATCCTCGACCATTACCCCCAGAGCTCCTGTTGCTAATTGTTTCATTATTTTATTCAACGTTGATATTTTTAAATGCCTATCTAAACGGTTTTTAAACATATTAACGCTGGTAGAGTTCACGACGGACGCGGGAAGATTATTCCATTTATCAATTACTTTAAACGTAAAAAGGTTTTTAGCGATGTTACTAATGAAACGTCTGCCACGCAACTTAAATCCGTTATTACGAGTATTGCTATTATCGAAAGTGAACAGTTTGTCAAAATTTACGTTATCGATTTTATTAACGATTTTGAAAACTTCAATAAGCACTCCCATTAATCTCCTAGTTTCGAGTGAATGCAAGTCTAACTCCTTAATCCTATCTTCGTAAGACTTGTTGCGCAATGACGGAATTAGTTTCGTGGCGCGAAGCTGAACCCTTTCCAACCTATCAATATCCTCACGCAAATACGGGCACCAAAACTGAACGGCATATTCTAAATGAGGCCTGACTAGGGACTTGTAAAGGGGCAATATAATATTCTTCGATTTAAATTCGAAATTACGCGCTATGAAACCTAACATCCTATTAGCTTTTGCGCAAGACTCGAGGCAGAGGTTCATAACTTTTAAATCCTTAGATACGCGTACGCCTAAATCTACTTAGAATAGAATAGAATAGAATAGAATAGAATAGAATAGAATAACCTTTATTAATAATAATAAAATAAATAATTTTTTTCAATTTACAATGACATGAATAATTGTGAAGCTCGACTATTTATTTTATTTAATTTGGCCCTTAAGCTTTAGGCTTTACTGGGCTCTTATTAAAAATAAGCAGCTAGTTGTTATAAATTTATAATAATAAATAAATAAGTAAGCAAGTATTATTATTAGTTAAAACATGTATTCAATATTAAACAATATTAGTGGACATTAATCCTAGAATTTTGTTAGTATGCCATTATTAATCGGAATTTGAACTTGGTTTTAAACAAATTTACATTCACAATATTTTTCATATCGGCATGCAAGTCATTCCATAGTTACTTCCTCGTCAACGCTTGCTAACTGTCTATCATCCATCGTGTACGTGTAATTGTTGTTACGAGAACCTATATGCAATACTTTACATTTGCTACGTTAAATTGCATCTGCCACTTATCCGTCCATTCCATAATCCTATTTACATCGTCTTGGAGTCTATTTCTATCGTCCACGTTAACAACTTTACCGCCGATTTTAGTATCGTCCGCGAATTTTGACACGTTACTGGTCAAGCTACATCTATGTCGTTAATGTAGATTACGAATAGCAATGGGCCTAACACTGAACCCTGAGGGACACCGCTACCTACATCCAACCACCCCGATTCACTACCATTAACACGACCCTCTGTTTCCTAGCACGAAGCCATTCCTCTAACCCAGGGGTTCCCAAATTGGTGTTCCGCGCAACACTTGTATACCGTGAGAAGTGTTCCGCGGAACACAATTTGGGAACCCCTGCTCTAACCAGTTAGCTACCTGACCACGTATACCGTGCGCTTTAACCTTCGCAATTAATCTTTTATGCGGAACTGTATCGAACGCATTTTTAAAGTCTAAATAAATAACGTCAGCTGCTCTATGCCTATCATTCGCGCACTATTTCGTTATAAAATTCTAACAAATTAGTTAAACAAGATCTATTGCGTCGAAACCCATGCTGACTACTATTAATCAAATCGCGACCTTCTAAGTGATCGATGATACGATCCCTAACTACGGATTCCAGAAGTTTACCGACAATTGACGTTAAGCTAATAGGACTATAATTGCTAGCTACTGTGCGGTCGCCTTTTTTAAAAAAAGGCGTAACGTTAGCTAATTTGAAGTCTTCAGGAATAACATCCTGTTTCCAGTGACTGATTAAAAATCTTCGTTAAGGGGCCGACGATAACGTCTTTCAAATCTTTCAAATGTCTAGGATAAAACGCGTCAGGGCCTGGAGCCTTGCTAACTTTTAGCTTATCGATATAATACGCAATCTCACCCTCGTAAACAGTTATTTCATTCAAATTAGTCTCGCTACTGAATGGAACGATATCGATCGTCCACGTCTGGGACATTTTTTCGTCTTCTACAGTAAAAATTGATGTAAAATAGTTGTTAAAAATACCCGCCATTGCCTGAGCGTCGGAAGCCAAAGTGCCGTTAGCGTCCACTAGAGGGTCTATTTTATCCTTTATCGGTTTACGATTATTGACGTAGTCAAAAAAACTTTTTTGGAGTATGTTTACTATCTGCAGCTATAAGTATCTCTAAATTACGCTTAGCATTCCTAACAGAGCTTTTAACCTGACGCCTAAGCTCGATATATCTATTAAAGTTAGCTACCTTGCCATTGCGCTTATTAAGTCTATACGCTCTTTTACGCTCGTTTATGAACTCACCTATTTCCCTAGTCCACCACTTGGGCCTACCATAATTTCTTTGTAAGGAGAAATTCCGCCAACAACGGTTTAAACAGTATTTTTATCATCCAAAAACGACTACATCTGAGATATTTTTCGTAAAGAGAGAGAAAGAATAAAGCAAAATTTAGTAAAGAATTCATTCTCTCTATTCTTGATTGAAAGAAAATCCTGAAAGAACTTTTTATCAAAACATTTGAAGGACAGGACCGGAAATAATTTCATTATATACTTCCAATCCCAAATTGTTGGACAAATTAATAAAGAAAATAAGGTACAAAAAGAAATTACAGTATTAACCAGCACATTTTGACCAAAGATAATAAGAAACTGATAGGAAGGAGCTAAAAACCTCAACGTATGTCGACAGTTAGCAGCTGACGAGGAAGCTTCTAACAGTGGCTGTATCCTCCAGTGCGGGCCACGTCAACACGAGGAAGAGGCGACGTCAAACCGAAACATCAACGCGCTAGTGGCCAAACTTCCTCAAATTTCCGCGCAGCGGGCTGTCTACGGTTGTCCAGACTGGCAATCGACGGCCTGTTGTGTGGCACGATTAGTGCCGATCGCTCCCGGGGCCGAACCTATACCAGCGTGCTATTTCTTTTATTTATGGGGAGCAATTACGTGCTCCCCAGATTACTCTTACTCTCCGGCGACATTAAGACTAATCCAGGCTCCACTATAACTTACACATGTCACCATACACAAAGACATAGACACAATAGGACCATGAGACACATACAGAAGCATAATATTAACATATTACAGTACAACGTACATGACCTCACAAACAAACTCATGCAGTTTAGGGAATTCGTACACAAACAAAACATTCACATAGCACTTATACAAGAAACAAAACTAAAACGCACACACAAAACACCCACCATCCCTGATTTCACAGCGATCCATCAAGATCGTACTGGGGGTCACGGGGTGGACTCATCACTTACACACGTAAAAGCATTAGCTACACTGATGCCACCCAAAACATTACAAACACAATCCAAGCAGATAATACAATAGAAATACAGGCAGTTAACATTAAAACACGCGCAAAACACAACACCACACTCATCAATATTTACATCCCACCAGATAGTTCACCTCAGGTGCCAGCCAATTACAATCCACAGTTACACAATCTGGCCTCTCTCACTAATGTTATCTTAAGAGGAGACTTCAACGCTAAAGACACTAGTTGGTACCTGCACAACCAAAGCAACACCAGAGGCGCCAACATGGCCACACAACTAAACAGCCTCTTCATTCTTAACATAACAAAAGAACATACACACATATCACATTGTTGGTTTTCGTCGTCGTCGTCGTTGGGCCTAGGCAAGCTACGGCTTGGGACCGTAGCGCATCTATCCGGTATAGGTTAACCTGGATGATGTAGCCATAAGCACTGCCGCTGGTTAAGTGCCAACCAGTGATTATCTCACTAGCCGTATTGAGTCCGTTAGGCGAAACTGCGACAGTACCAAGGATGGAAAATATAACCCTTGGATTTCTATTATTTATTTGCAAAATGGACATGGTATTAGATTAAAATAATTATTTGAATATAAATAATTAACTGACAATTGTGATATATAATTAATTAGGTTTACATACAATAAAATAATACAGTATACATAAAATTAGTATTAATGTGGTTTACAATTGAATTATGATGGGTAACTAATTTAAAATGAATTTATAGCTATTCCGAAATTCAAGACGGTAAAATTAACATTTATCTTGAAACTAAAATAAGAGTATTCACTACACACTCCCCCACCAGAGAGGAAGTTCAAAGAGTTCCGAACGACACAGATTTCCCCTGGACCTTTTTGGTAGCTACATGTACCTCGCTTAAGGTTGATTCCAAAAACGCAGGCTTAAGACGATCGATAGAAACCTTGTCGACCTTGGAACCTCGCTGGATGAGAAATGATTTGCGCGTACGTCGGAGAACTTCATAGGGCCCGTCATATGGACATTGGAGAGGCCGTTTTGGGACAGGTACACGAACGAAAACGTGGGTGCAAGACTGGAGGGCTGGGGAAACAAAGATGTTCTGTTGGCTAGTCAATCGAGGGGGAACAGGCTGAAGGGACTGCATGTGAGAGGAAAGTGTTTGAGCGAATTCCGTAGGATCACATGACTTATCCCCTGCAGTGAAGTAGCCACCTGGTAGCCGCAGTGTTGTTCCATAGACTAGTTCAGCCGCTGTAGTCTTCAGATCACTCTTAAATGCAGAGCGAATACCAAGCAACACGAGTGGAAGCTTATCCATCCAATGGGAGTCTTCGTGACACATAAGGGATGACTTCAGCTGGCGATGGAAGCGTTCGACGAGGCCGTTAGCTTGCGGATGATACGCACAGGTATGCGCATGTACTGTACCCAACAAGCTGGTAAACTTCTTCCAAAGCGAAGACTCAAATTGGCGACCTTGGTCAGTGATGACTTTTGTCGGCAATCCAAATCTTGATACCCATCCATGAAGAAAGGCTCTTGCAACAGTGTCCGCTTGGATATCAGGAAGTGGGATGGCTTCAGGCCATCTGGAAAAGCGGTCGAGACAGGTGAGCAGATAACGTTGGCCTTGAATCACTGAAAGAGGGCCAACAATGTCTACATGAATTACCTCAAATCGCTGGGATGGGGGCGGAAATGCGTCAAAGGGGGACCTGGTGTGCCTTTGGACTTTGGCACGCTGGCAGGCAAGGCACGTTTTGGTCCAATGTTTGACATCCTTCCGCATCGAGGGCCAAACAAAGCGAGAGGTAACCAGGTGTTGCGAAGCACGGATACCAGGATGGGAGGGCTTATGAAGATCCGTGAAGACTGCTTGTCTGTGACATGGAGGGACATAAGGGCGAATAGCAGCTGTTGATACGTCGCAATAGAGGGGCACAGACAATCCTGGCATACTCATTTTCTTGAGGGAAAGTGAGTGAGTGGAGTCTTCTCTGAGCAGGTCTTGTAGTTCCGTATCCTTATCTTGATCCTGTGCAATAGCATTCCACAGTGTAGAGCTGAGGGTAACAGAAGTAATCTCTATTCTTGAAAGTGCATCCGCTGGAGTGTTCAAGACACCTTTGATGTGGCGGATATCTGTGGTAAATTGCGAGATATAATCGAGTTGCCTGATGACTCTGGGAGAGTGGTTACAGCTGTTTTTATTGAAGACAGTGACCAAAGGTTTGTGGTCGGTAAAAACACAAAACTCTCGGCCTTCAAGGAAATGTTGAAAATGCTTCACGTTTAAGTAAATAGCAAGAAGTTCACGTCCGAAAGCACTATAACGCGTTTGGGCTGGCTGCAGCTTTTTCGAGTAAAACGCGATGGGTGCTTGTTGACCGTTAATGGTTTGTTCCAACACCCCACCGATCGCAACATCTGATGCATCGACCGTCAGAGTTAGGGGGGCATCACTGGTAGGAACTGACAGAGACAATGCACTATTGATAGCATTTTTGGCATTGTCGAACGCCTGTAAACTATCGCTACACCATACCAATTTCGTTACCTTGCGTTTGTGTGTGATCATAGCGTGTAGAGGAGCAAGAACACTGGCACAGTTTTTAATGAACTTGTGGTAATAATTTACCAAACCTAGAAACCGACGTAACTCACGCTGATTATTTGGCATAGGGTAATTTTTTATCACTTCACACTTGTCCTGAAGGGGGGTAATTCCGTGCTGCGAAATCGTGTGACCAAGAAATTCCAAGGTTGGCTGTGCAAACACACACTTAGATGCATTAATAGTAACACCGTATTGTTCTAAGCGTTGAAAGAGGAGTGAAAGATGTTCCTTATGTTCCTCTTCCGTTGAGCTGGCCACAAGCAAATCATCGATGTAGGCATAAACAAAGTCTAAGCCTCTGGTGACCTCATCTATAAACCTCTGAAAGGTTTGCGCAGCATTCCGTAGCCCGAACGGCATCTTCACAAATTCGAATAACCCAAATGGTGTACAAACTGCAGTCTTGGGAATATCCGAAGGCTCTACGGGAATGTGGTGGAAAGCCTTAACGAGGTCTATTTTACTGAAGATAGATTTGCCGTGGAGAAGAGAAGTAAAGTCTTGGACATTTGGTACCGGATATCGGTCCGGGATGGTTGTCGAATTCAAAAACCGGTAATCCCCACATGGTCTCCAGTCTCCTGACTTCTTCTGGACCAGGTGTAGGGGAGAGGACCAACTGCTTTTGGAAGGTCTTATTATCCCAAGATCTATCATAAGCTGGAATTCCGATTTGGCAGCTTTCAGTTTGTCCGGGGCAAGACGTCTGGGTTTTGCAAACACAGGGGGACCTTTTGTTGTAATGTGATGGGTAATGGTGTGCTTAATGGTATCACCCATCTGCATCGGTTGAAGAATTCCTGGATATCGCTGGAAAAGGCACTGGTACATGGAATTAGGGGGAACGAGGGAAAGTGCAGAGTTCGAGGCGTCCGGAAGGGCAACCTGTTTGGCAAGAACAGAAAGCAGTGTGGCCTGGTCGCATAAGCGTCGCTTGTCAAGATCCACCAGGAGTTTGAAATGCTGGAGGAAGTCAGCGCCGATTATGGGATGCTGCACT
Source organism: Bathynomus jamesi (assembly GCA_023014485.1). NCBI lineage: Eukaryota > Metazoa > Arthropoda > Malacostraca > Isopoda > Cirolanidae > Bathynomus > Bathynomus jamesi. The sequence continues at coordinate 138,653 of JAJOZX010005034.1, read as the reverse complement.
TGAGCACAGATGAAAATCCACTTGAAGGATCGGTGAAGGCCCAAGTTTAGTTCACGCGACTGAGTACCGTACGTGGGTATGCGTGAACCGTTAGCAGCGTATAGAGGCGGAGATTCCGCGTGCGTATGACCAGATTTTTGAGGGAATACACTGACTGACGCTCCGGTATCGACCAAGAAATTGACACCAGAGTTCCTGTCCTTTATGAATAACAGGTTGGCAGTGCGAGTATTAGACGCCATTAGAACTCGCTGCTGGGGTTTTCCGACGAAAAATTGCAAGGGGAGATGCACTTCCTAGCCTTCTTTCCAAATTTAGAGTGGTAGAAGCAGATCTTCCCGGAACTCGAACGATGCCTCTTCGTAAATCTTGACCGAGAATGGCTTCTTTGCCGTTGATTTTGTAGCAGAGAACAAACGTGGTTGAGTTGTTGACTTAACTCTTCCACTTTCAACTCCAGTTCCGATTGTGTGTTCACGTTGTTGACCGGAGCTGTGTCAATCTCCACTACTTTGTCGGCAGTTTCTGCTAGTTTATCAACTGGAGTAGCAGGATCCATAGTGGCCAAGACACGCTGAGCTGATGGAGGAAGTTTCTGCAAGAACAACTGTCTAAAGATGTCCTTATCGAAGGTTTGTGCGCGTTCGCCTAGAGCGCACTGCATAGCCCTCAGCATTTGAGTGGGCTTACGGTCTCCAAGTTCTTCTTTTGAGATTAACTGATGTAGTTTCTCACGCTCGGAGACAGTGGTGCGGCACAGGGGCAGACTTCAGATCGTTGTATGGGTCCTCACTCGTGGAAGTAGACACGATGACGTCACGGACTTCAGAGATGATGCTCGCTGGTAGAGAGGACAAAACATGATCGTATTTTGTCCTGCTAGCGATGATCCTTCCCAAGTTGAATTGTGATTCCACTTGGTGGAACCAAATAAATGGATCACCCGGCCAGAAGACGGGGAGCTTTACGCTCAAGTGGGAGATGGCACCAGCGTCGTCAGGCATCTTCTCCTATGCTTGCTGACGTACAAGCAAGACGACAAGTTACCAACGAAGGAGTGGAGGTTGAGACGAGCGCAGGCACAGAGCGCACGGGCAGGGGTGAGGGGCAGAGGGCACGAGCGACGTTACAGTCTGGTCCTAGTCGCTCGGGTGAAGGGGGTGATGGGCACGAACGACGTTACAGTCTAGTCCTAGTCGTTCGGGTAAAAGGGGGGAATCCATCTCCGGGGTCACCAATTGTTGGTTTTCGTCGTCGTCGTCGTTTGGCCTAGGCAAGCTACGGCTTGGGACCGTAGCGCATCTATCCGGTATAGGTTAACCTGGTTGATGTAGCCATAAGCACTGCCGCTGGTTAAGTGCCAACCAGTGATTATCTCACTAGCCGTATTGAGCCCGTTAGGCGAAACTGCGACAGTACCAAGGATGGAAAATATAACCCTTGGATTTCTATTATTTATTTGCAAAATGGACATGGTATTAGATTAAAATAATTATTTGAATATAAATAATTAACTGACAATTGTGATATATAATTAATTAGGTTTACATACAATAAAATAATACAGTATACATAAAATTAGTATTAATGTGGTTTACAATTGAATTATGATGGGTAACTAATTTAAAATGAATTTATAGCTATTCCGAAATTCAAGACGGTAAAATTAACATTTATCTTGAAACTAAAATAAGAGTATTCACTACAACATCAAGCAGGATACTCAAACTTCTCCCCAGACATAACGTTCTGTTCTGTTTCCCCCTCACTAGCAACACGTACACACTAGAGAACAAAAAAACAACTGTCATCAGACCACCTGCCTATCATCATTACAACAAGTTCTACACTCTGCCCCAACAGCCTCAGGCACACTTACAGAAATTACAAGAAAGTTGATTGGGAACAGTTCAAAATAAAAGACTGAGAAACAATTCACCACATTAAACAGCACACCCATCATAAACATCAATACAACACTCAAGACATTTAATCAGATCATCAATAATGCAAACAAATACATACCCAAGGGCAACATTAAGAAATACAACCCAAATTATAAGGCAACCTAACAACCTCAAACATAACACACAAACACTACACACAGAAGCCATAAAGCAGCAGATACAACAGCTCAACACAGAAACAAACAACAAACTTAAAGAAAAAAACAGAAACATTTAGGGAATTCATAACAACACTAAAACACTCCACAGATACATCCAGGCTATACAAGACTATAAACAGCATTACTCACTCTAACAGCGGCATTCGCACCTCACACACGCGGCTATCTGTCGCAGCCAAAATAATATCCCAACATATACACAACAAGCTAACATTCTAGTTAATCACTACGCAAAGATAAGTCACTTAAACAGAGACAACAACCAGAAACACGCAGACAGACAAACAGCCAGACACAAGAAAACCTACGGACTCGACACAACCATTACACCCTTCAATACAGACCAGACCACCAAGATCATCAAAAACATTAAGAATTCGAAGGCTACTGGACCGGACAACATATCTAACATACACCTTAAACACTTGGGCCCAAAAGGAATACTAGCTCTCACAAACATCAGCACATATTCATACCAACATTGTATTATTCCTGACATATGAAACAAGGTAAAATTATTACACTATTCAAACCAAACAAAAATCCAACAGAACCAGCTTCCTGTAGACCCATTACTTTACTATGCACACCTTCCAAAGTAACAGAAAGACTAATCTTACAAATCACCAAACCACACATACCACTATCGCCTACTCAACATGGTTTCAGACCTCACCACTCAACCACGACATTATTCACTAACCTCACGCAGCACATCATGGATGGCATCAACTCCAGACGACCAGCTCAACGTACACTATTAGCAACAATAGACATTAGTAAAGCATTTGATGCTATCACACGTTTCCTTCTCATAAACAAAGTACTCAACGCAAACATGCACAATAACACCAAAAGGTGGCTGAGCAATTATCTTTCAGGGAGATACTCACATGTCACATTTAATGGCAAGTCACACAAAAACAAACTTTTTCCGAACGGGGTCCCTCAAGGCTCTGTTCTCTTACCAACACTGTTCAACTTATACACGCATGACATTCGAACTCCCATAGATAACAAGCTTACCTTATCATCATATGCAGATGACATCACTCTAACATCCACCCACATCAACATCGACACCGCTACAAATAACCTACAGACATACATAAACAGTATAGAAGACTGACTCACACACAATAGACTCAAAGTAGCGCCCACTAAATCAACCATCACCTTGCTAACAAGAAACACAAAAGAACACCAGATAACTCCACAGATTACACTAAACACCACCAACATTCCACACACTCACAGGACCAAATACTTGGGGTCACTTACAACACATCATTATCTTTTGCAAACCACATTCAGGACATTAAAAACAAATGTACGTCAAAATTTAACACGCTTAGGGTACTAACAGGCACAAACTTTGGACACGAGCAGGAAACAACATCACTCATATACAAACAATATATTCGCTCAGTTAAGGACTATGCTAGCCCATGCTGGATACCCATTATCTCAAACACACACATAAACACCTTACAGACAATACAAAATAACGCATTTCGTATCATTACAGGATGTACTCAAACAACACCAACAGAACCCCTCCACACAGAACCAAAAATACTGAAAGTTGGGGAACATTTAGACATGAGGGGAACACAATTCATGGCAGCAGCGACAACTAACCGACAACACCCTTGCCACTACATGTACAATCATGCACCAACACCTCGCACCATTAAGGTAATACGAGAGAGACATTATAACCAAATACTCCATTCCATACCACGCTCCACAGACATCACGCAGTTCAGAAAACACATACACAGACACGTAACCCACAAAGCACTGAGACGACTTGGTCCGAATGCGGTCCTAGGTGCGAAGCCGCCACCCATTGACAGGTCAGAGACCAGCCTGAGCAGATCGGATCGAGTTAACTTAGCACGATTCTGATGTGGACATCACCCCAACTTACAGACATATAAACACAGACTAGACAACTCCACAGACGACACCTGCCACCTGTGCTAGGAAACACCACAAACAATTGAACACAATATGACAGATTGTACCGCTCTAGCACAACACACAACACAACACAACACAACATCACTAGTGCGCTGAACCTCTGGTCCAATCCGGAGAGGGCGATCGGTTACCTGCGTGCCGCTGGCTTGCTCGATCAGGGTGGACTAATCGGCTAACCAACAACAACAACCATGAGTTCGAGCGCGCTTGGGCTTACGAGGAATAAACTCCCTTTCGATATTCAAAAAACTTTCTTTAAACGCCTTCCAATGAAAATTTGTCATTACCCGTAAATAAATTATCCCAGTCCACTACTCTCATCCTGTCCGCAAAACTATCAAAATTAGCCCTACGAAAATCAAGGACTTCTATTACGTTACTATCCTTACTGTTTTCTATCAATAGCTTAAACCTAATAATTTGATGATTACTACATCCCAAACTCTCACCTACTTCTAAACCATCGACTATATTTTCGTCGTTCGTCATCACCACGTCTAAAATATTGTCACCGTGCTTTGGTTCGGTAACCATCTGTCGTAAACAATTATCTTCCATAACTCAATCAGTCTCATACCCTCATCATCACCAGTAAAAGTCTCGTAATTAACGTTAGGGCTGTTAAAGTCTCCGACAATTATACTATCCCGATTATTAATAAAGTTAGCAAGCAGTGTGTAAAATCTAGTATCGGTATCGAGGGGTTGAACGGGAGGTCTATAAACAACAACAAACTTCAACGCCATAACTTTAACACCCTAACTTCAACGCATATCGCATTAATTGCTGCCGGAAAATCTACCTTAACCTCAATAACCCTAAGGGAATTACGAATGTACAACAAAACGTCGCCACCAATCCTATGTAACCTATCATTAGTAAGAAGTTTAAAACCCGCTATATGAAGTTCCCCCGACAAGTCCTGAGTCATGGTATTTAACCACCTTTCGGTTATAGCAACTATATCGTAGTTCCTGGAATAAATTATGGCCTTAAATTCGTTCATTTTATTTCTAATACTACGCGCGTTACAATAAAAGACGTTTAAATTATTTTTTACCACGGATCAGCGTTTTAATCTTTTTTTTACGTCGGGCCGGCGTTTCTCGTACCCACAATGTTTAAAGAGGGCTTCGACCTATACAGCTTTCGAACTTTCTCATCGATTAACCTACCTAGACTAGCATTCCCTATTTCAGTGAAATGCACCCCATCTTTTATAAAAAGGCTAGGATCACTAAATTCTGACCACAGCTTTACGAAGGGTACATTTTCCTGAGCACAAATCTCTTCTAGTTTAGTGTTCAAAAATATTGTTTTTGACGTAATCCTAAGACCCAAACCGTGCCTAGGGGTAATACCTAGAACTAAAGACCTATCTGACCTTGCCTTCAGGGACCTAATTAACCCCCTATATCTCTCCAAAAGGTCAGGCACTCTCGTATCGGGCCTATACGAGTTGTTGTCCCCTACCATCGTCACCAACATCGAGTGACGGGAGGCAACATCAATCCTATCTACTTCGTCTCTAATTCTGTCAATTCTGGCCCCTGGTAGACAGACCTTCCTCCTCTTGGTCAGATTCCGTTCACCGAATTCCTTATCCATATGACGCACTAAGGAGTCCCCAATTAAAATAGTTTCCCCCTCGTTCACATCACTATCCAGTTATGGAAAAGGGTTCGAAAACTCGATAGGGGGGGATTCCTATCACCTAACGTACGTGGCCGAGCTCCACCCTTAACTTCTCTAAATCCCTCCCCGTCTACTAATCTCGGACTAACCTTAACTCCTTCCTCAACTCTGTCTAACCTTTCCGATAAGCTACCTATACTAGAAACTATGTTCCTCACCTCACCCTTCACTACGTTTTATATCAACTATCTCTTCCCTTAAATCACACTGCTGTCTCGTATCGAACTAAAGATTCAGAAGCAATTTCTTTTCTTTGGGTTTTGTGATCTTTAGTCAGTTCGCGAGGAAAAAACCGTGAACACACTTCTGAGTATCACAGTTGTTGAATTATCATATTCACACTTCCTTCACTAATTCCTAGCTCCAGCAATAGCTCCTTGTATGTGACACACCGATTTGATCGAATGATGCTGTTAGCATGTTGTACAGTGTGAGATGTCACAGCCGATGCCGTGCGACCGCTGCCTAGCTCATCATCGAGGCTGGCTCTCCCTCTCTCCGATGATCTCACACGTTTAGACCAGCGTCCAACTGTGCTTCGATCAACAACAGCATCTCCGTGAACGTTTTGTAGACGTTTGTGAATATTTCCAACTATTTCCTTCTTTGTAGTTAAGAACTCGATAACAGCTCTCTGTTTACGACGCACATCACTGTCAGACGCCATTTTCGAAACTGCGTTTAACCATCGGTTTTATACAAGGGCGTTTAAAAGCGGTTTTATACAAGAAGGGGAGGTTCAAACTGTAAAAATCCGGTTATGTGAAGCGAAGAAAGTTCAAACTTAGCGCCCAAAAGACATTTCAGCCCCATGGCCTATTATTTAGCTCGGAAAAAATGGAGGGGCAAAATATATTGCGTGCCCTTAGTATACTGTATATATATATATATATATATATTATATATATAATATATATATATATAAGTGTGTGTGTGTGTGTGTGTGTGTGGAGAGAGAGAGAGAGAGATAGAGTTACAAGGAGTTACAAGGAAAAGTAGTACCTCAAAAGGCCTTGCGGCCCATACCGAGGAGGTACTAATGGCAACTGGTTCCAGGGAAAAATTCTGTCACCCTCAAATAGTGTGCAAGATTTGGTCTAACCTTTTCTTGAACAGATCCACAGCAGAACTGTTCACAACTTCTGAAGGTAGCCTGTTCCATGTGTCACAGATCTTATACGTAAAGTAACTCCCACAGACACTAGTCCTAAACCGTTTCAAATCCAACTTCTAAACATTGTTGCAAGTTGGGTAACCATTTAAACTAAACATGCTTCTAAAATCGACATTGTTGAACTCGCGTAAGAACTTGAAAACCTCGATGAGTTGACCGCGCAGCCTCCGAGTTACCAGCGAAAACAAATTCAGGGCGCGGAAGCATCGATTGTAGCCCATATACATAACGGAAGGGATTAACTTTGTGACCCTCGCCTGCAATCGCTCCAGCCTGTCAATATCTTTCCTGAGGGTGAGCGACCAGAACTGCACAGCATACTCCAGGTGCGGCCGACGCAGAGAATTGTACAGAGAGAGCACAATCTCCTTGTTCCGAAATCGAAATTGTCTCCTGATATAACCCAACAACTTCTGAGCTTTCTTTTACACCTCTACGCACTGTTTGGTAAACTTAAGGTCGCTGCTAATTAAAACACCCAAGTCCTTTTCCAAATCAGTGGCCTCGATATTACTCCCCAGCATGGAGTAGTCCGACTTGGGATTGGCGTACCCAATCTGCATCACCTTTGCCATTTATCGAACCACTCTCCTATCCTATGTAGGACCGCACGCAGTTGCTCGATCGCTTCTTGCGTCCCAACATTGGCCCCAAGCTTCGTGTCATCAGCGAATTTGGCGATCCTACTGACGATGCCAATGTCGGTATCATTTATGTAAATGATAAACAACAGTGGCCCCAAAATGGAACCCTGAGGAACCTCGCTAGTGACCAAGGCCCAACCCGAACTAGCCCCTTTAATTACAACCCTCTGCCACCTCTTCTTCAGCCAGTTTTCAATCCATCTACCTACCTCCCCACCGATACCCAGCGCGCGCACTTTGGCCATAAGCCGGCGGTGAGATACCTTATCAAAGGCTTTCTGAAAGTCGAGATAAAGTATATCAATCGCCCTACTCTTATCATACTCACTCAACATGACGTGGAAAAACTCAAGCAAGTTGGTAAGACACGATCTATGCCGTCTAAACCCATGTTGGGAGTCTCCAAGCAGCTTGTAGGAATCCAAATGGTCAACGATCCTATCCGCTATTATCCCCTCTAATAATTTACCTACAACCGAAGTGAGACTAATGGGACGGTAGTTCCCTGGACTATCGTGATCCCCTTTCTTAAAGACAGGGGTCACATTGGCTTCCCTCCAGTCACCAGGCACCTGGCCCGTCTCCAACGATTTGATGAAGACTGTAGACAGGTGGGGAGCCACCTGTTCGCGCACCTCCCGCAACACTCTGGGGAGGAACTGGCCTGGCCCAGGAGCCTTAAACGCGCTGAGTTTGTCTATTCTATCGGCAACGACTGTCACAGTACACCGAACACTATCGAAACCAGCATTTTCGTGCCTGACGCCTGGTTCGAGGATGACGCGGGTGTCCTTCCTGGTGAACACTCCCGCAAAATACTCATTAAGCACATTAGCGATGTCCGCGTCGGAGGTCCGCAGAACGCCGCTTCCGTCCTTTAACGGACCTATCATGCTTCTAACGGGCTTTCTACTATTAACATAACTGAAGAACTCTTTAGGGTTCCCCTTGCAGAGGCTTGCCATCCGAAGTTCTTCGTTACGTTTCGCTAGCCTAACCTTCGCCTTCATTTCTCTGCACAGGCGGACATACGCCTCAGTGTTCTCATGGGAACGATTGGCCTTTGCTCTCCTATACGCTACTTTCCTATTTCGGATAGCCGAAGCGATGTCACGACTGAACCAGGGTATGGCAGCAGACTGCAGCACCATAAACTGGTCCCGGAATGCACTCTATACTTCCTCAACATCGCCACCGACCTCTAACCCCATCTCACCTACGCTATCCCGGAGGCCAACAAAGTCCGCCCGCCGTAGATCGAGCTTACTGCCTCTAGAGTCACTACATTTCACCCGAGGGACGCAGACACAGAACCTAATCAGACCGTGATCACTCCCGCCCAACGATTCGTCAACGATGAGGCCAGTGACGAGGTTGTCTTCGGTCGTGAATACTAAGTCTAGGACGCTTTCGCTTCGTGTAGGCTCATTGACCCACTAAGTCAGGAAGTTCTCATCAGGAAGTCAACTAGCCTCCTCCCTTCAGCATCAGCAGTCCTGTCTTCCCAGTTTACGCCGCGACAGTTGAAGTCTCCTAAAAGTACACACACCCTGTCCCTTAGCAGGCTACGGAGTTCGGTGTACAGTGCTGTATCCTCCTCGAGGAGGAGCTGCGGAGGTTGGTACACCAAGATTAACCTATAGTTTGTCCCTACCACATCCCTCAACGTGTCCCTCACGTATATTAGTACCCCTCCCCCCTCCCCACGGGTGCGGTCTTTGTGAAACATTTTATACCCGGGAATCTCGAACTCCCCAACGTAGTCCCTATGATCAGTATGAATCCAGGACTCGGTGATAGCAACGATATCATGGTAGTCTGATGCTAAGAGCGCCCGTAGCTCGCAAAACTTATTCCTAATCGACCTAGCATTAAAAAGCATTGCACGGAGGGAGCCTTCCCTATTCAAACCCCCCCACTATCTCGACCCGTTTCCCGAACAGCCAGGGCTGTCGGGAGTTGAAGAGCCCCTCACCAACAAGGGGGTAACTTCCGCAGGAGGCTGAGCCCCCTCCAACGGGAAGGAGGGTCACCCACCTGTATATGGACGCACCCTTCAGTTGAAGGTATGTCCGCCACCTGCTCAACATCATCTCTCCCCGGTGGGGGCCCATCAACAATCCCCGGGCTTGACCTCACCATACGGTATAGGTGCCGGTCAAGCAGCGTGCCTAGCATACCTTTACCCTTAATATTGAGGTGAACACCGTCCCTCTGATACATGTCCCACCTACCGGAAAACGCGTCGAACGGGTCAACAAACCTCACGCCCAGCGGGACGCACAAATCTTGCGCCCTCTCGATGTTGCCAATGACCTTACTGAGCGCGTGGTAACTGGCATTCATCCGCGGTAAAATACCCATCAACATTCCCCTGTCTGTTTTCCGTTTTAGATCATCCGCAAGAGACATGATCTCGGTGATGATCCCTTCTGTAAAACCTACCCTACCGCCTTTGAGGAACAGGTCGTTGCCACCAGCGTGGACAACGATCGCAGTCCTCCGACTAGCCACGCGCAGCTTCTCTAGCTCTTTCCTTAAGTGCGCCGTTCACCGCCCAGTTAAGCATCTTACCTTCCTCCTGTCCCGGTTTGCAGAAGCAAAGTACTTCTCCTGGCCCCTGTTCTGCGAGTCCCCAATCAAAACGGTGTCTTCCTCCTTCGAGCACAGGAGACTAAAGCGGTTGGAGGGTTGGAGGTCCTGACAGGGGCAACCGGGGTCTCAGGCTTCGGCTTTGCAGCCTTCTTGCCCGAGACCTTTCGATACCCGTCGCCATCCATAGACTGAGCCGCACTTACACCACCCGACCCACCCCGACCGGCAGCTACATCCTTCGGTTTCTTTGGGCCATCAGTAGGCCCCTTCTCACCCTTTTTCCTTATCGGCCCCTTCCCACCATTCTCTATCGGCCCCTTCTTTGCGCCCTCCCTGCCCTCCACCTTGCGCCGCGGTTCTGTGAATTTCACGTGGGTCGCTGGCGATTCCTAACACTGATTTTGTACCGTGGCCCCCGGATGCACCTCTACCCTTTCTCCGCGGTGCCGAGCTCTATCCAGTCCATCGCTGGACCGCCTTTCCAGGGCAGCTATCCTATCAATGAACTCCGGGGTGGAGGGCGCAGCCGCGTCAGTGACCGCCGCACATCCAACAGCCGATCTGGACGACTCGAGCCGCCGGACCCTCTCCTCTAGCTTCTCGTAAAACTGCATGAGTTCGCAAAAGCGGCCCATGCTGGAGTGGTTGATCTTCTCGAAGCAGGATTCTTTGAAGTTCGTCACGCACTGGCTACTCCAAACCTCGCACATTCAGCCTTCAGTTTTTGCGGTCCATTCATTGTAACTTTTTTTTTCCCGAACTCTGAATACACTGAATAAGATAAAGCGTTCTAGCAATGAAAACTATCAAAAACGTTTTGACCAGTATATAAAAAGGGGGGGGGGGGAATTCTTCCCGCGCGTAGACGCATCCGCCTATTTGCAAGTGACGTTCATCTCATCCAGAAGACTACATCTCTTGCTGCTGCCGCACAGACCAAGGGTCTCCCCAGTGCCGGACAGTCCCAAACGTGTCGCAGCTACCAACTGACAAACACTCGCGACGCAGGCGTCACGGATTTCCCGCCAGGAGCGACAGCGAGATGCAGCCCCTTACTAAGTCTTACTAGTCACTCACAAGCGGCCAGACTCTTAGAATCCAGTGTTCAAAGGATATCCCACCAGATCCAGTGGCTACGCCCGAGAGTTTACGCTGGCCTGGCAGCCAGCTGGGCAGTAAAACTCTCTCACCTAAGAGCAGTACAGCCAATCACCATCAATTGGTCACCAAAGAACGGTCGCAGGGGGCTGGTCAGAGAGAGAGAGAGAGAGAGAGAGAGAGAGAGAGAGCGCTGAATGGCCACCAGGAATAAAATAAGCTAATCAGAGATTTAAGATTTTGAAAGAGACAGGGATTGTCGAACAATAATTATGTAAGAATATTGATTACGCAGGAATCAGAAAAAAGGGCACTTATCACTTGAATGTAAATTCGATATTAATATAGCTTTCATACCTGAGTTATTTATAAATACGGATCCCAACGGAAAGTTCAGCGAAATTTTTAACTTCAGAAGTTTCTTGGAAATATTGCTATATTTTAAACTCTTCGATAATGGATAACGAAATAGGGTTGGGACAATTGGAAGATAAGCCCTGTATAAATGGGTCTTTCCAATTCAAATACTGGGTCGGTGATCAAACTTTATAGAAAATCGATTAAAAGTACAATACCAAAACACCTATTTGCAAATAAAAAGTGAAATACACTCGTTAAATGTGTATGCGTATACAGGCAACAAAACCAGAAATGAATCTACATTCACACAATAGACAAAAATTAAGAAAAAATTATTGAAACCTTCGTTGGGAAGAAAGCGATTTGGGGAACATGAACAGTGCTGAGGGTTTTTGAAGGACTTTCAGAACATTAATTATACGTTTCTCTTCAGTCTTTCAGATTTTACTCTTCACATCTGAAAAGGCCTCGGATTCTCTGCAAGGACTCAAAAGGAAACTGATTACGAGCTTAACGAGATGTTGTGACCATGATTATCAGGAGAAATTAATCTTAAAGCAAATCCTGCATCCTGCAGCAAGAGGAGGCATCGCCGATATCGCAATCATTAAATGCTTCTGAAATTAAACGAAGTCGATAAGTGACTGTCACTGCCATACATTGGGAATGGAGAAAATTAATAATAATAATAATAATAATAATAATAATAATAATAATAATAATAATAATAATAATAATAATAATAATATTAATAATAATAATAATAATAATAATATTAATAATAATAATAATAATTAATAACATAGAGAAAGATAATACTATGAAAGGGGAAATTTATTTCGTGAGTAGAAATACAGATGATAATCTAATTTCGCATTCAGAACATATAATTATCGGAATGAAAAAATATATATACAGATACTATAGTACATATGAAATTGTTACCTTTTATTGCCAGCATAATTGTAGAAAGAAGTGCATTTTTCTTCTACAACTCACGAACAACATATGTGCATGATTTTTTCCTATTATTCCCTCTCTTTGCTATTCGTTACGTTGGATAATACATTCTGCGCGTAATCGTTCCCTTTTTCTTCGGCGGACATTCGCGCTTTAATTAATTAATTACTTTCACCGTTTATCAACGGCCGGATCGAGTTTGAGACTTTTAGGGAAAATACAGCCCTCACTAGAGACAGCTTAATTAGTAAACATAAGTATTATAAAACATTATGGAGGAGGTAGAAATTAATTCTGTCTTTTTTCGTGTCTCAAAGGTAATACAGGAATTTAACTTTCTATAACCTTTGGTTAGCTTCCGCCCGAATTGTTCATCCTGACGAAGGGCAAGCTTTTCACTCCACCTTAGACCTACAGTTTAACGTGGAATCCGAAGCACGCCCCACCAGCAGCCCAGCGTCTGAACCACTAGGCCACATAGGGTACCCATTTATCTACCAACCACTTCCTTTATTGTGTGGAAGGATGAACAGCTGGGTTTTGCTGCGCGCCGGCTGCCGTCACCGGGTCTCGAACCCGGGGCCGATGGATTAGGAATCAGCGACGCTAACCAGTGGACCACCGAGGTGTAGATATAATACGAAAAAGGATTATAAGTAATTGATTTTAGTCGTATATATATATATATATATATATATATATATATATATATATATATATATATATTATTATTATATATATTATATATATAAAATATATATATATATGTATATATATATATTATATATATTATATATATATATATATATATTATATATATATATATATTATATATATATATATATATATATATATATATATATATATATATATATTATATATATATATAATTATGTCTATGAGAATCGGTTGATTAGTTAAAAGAGCTGTAATTTGTAGGATGAACTATTATTGTTAATGGAGGGTTGTTTCTATAGATGTACAAAGATTCTAAAATTCGGAGTTCTGTGAGGTTATTGGATCTAGTTAAAATTTCAAACTGAGTTTTGTGAAGGGGATGGTTGTTTTCATTACTATGGTTTCTAATTGCGGATTCGAGGTGAATTGTCCAAACTGCTCAAGTCTAGTTATCCCCAAATAAATTTTAGATTCGCCTTCGTCAACCCACTTAAATTATCAAATTTTTTAAAGTTCAAAGATGAATTCCCCAAAACTGTATGCCCCAATGTTGTTTACAAATACACGTGCGACAGCTGTAAGGCTGCATATATTGGCAGCACTCAAATCCAACTGGAGGTGCGCCTTTCTCAACATTTGGGCTTGTCAGTCCGTACCAACCGTCCCCTCAGTACCCCTCCACAATCCGCAATTAGAAACCATAGTAATGAAAACAACCATCCCCTTCACAAAACTCAGTTTGAAATTTTAACTAGATCCAATAACCTCACAGAACTCCGAATTTTAGAATCTTTGTACATCTATAGAAACAAACCCTCCATTAACAATAATAGTTCATCCTACAAATTACAGCTCTTTTAACTAACCAACCGATTCTCATAGACATATACTTTCTAATCCTCTGACCATCCAGTTTTCTTTTAGGCTTTGCCAAGTATGGAGGTTGATGTAAACATTGTGTATTTACCTATTGAGGTAATTTAATTTAATTTTAATTTTTGTAGTGATGAAATGTTAATGATTTTAATTTTGTATTAATGCAATTTTCATTTTGTTTTAAGGTTTTAATATTGTATTGATGTAATTTTCACTTTTTACTTTTGTTTTAAGGTTTTAAGACTTAATTCACTGATGATGACAAAAGATTTGTCGAAACGTCTGAAGTACAAAAAATAAATGAAAATGTTTGCCGTTGTGTTGGTCCTTCTGTTCATCTGTAAGCTCCGTTTCCCTAAGGAGAAGTCAATAGTCTGACCGGCAATCGGAAGATCCCGGGTTCGATTCCCAGGTGGTACTTCATTTTTTCATTTGTTCCGTTTTCTCTCTCTCGTCTTGCGCGGAATATCTCCTATACAAGCGTCGTTCTTTACGTTATTTATACTGCGTGTTCTTTGCAGTTGAATGTATATAATGTTACGGCATGCGGGAGGTGCCCCCTTGGGGCATTGGTTTCTGCGAGTATGTAGAAGAATTACGGCATTTGGAAGAGTGGAGTCCATGGTGTAATGGTATCGCGTCTGACCGGCAATCGGAAGATCCCGGGTTCGATTCCCAGGTGGTACTTCATTTTTTCATTTGTTCCGTTTTCTCTCTCTCGTCTTGCGCGGAATATCTCCTATACAAGCGTCGTTCTTTACGATATATATATATATATATATATATAGACTGTGTGTGTCTGTGTGTGTGTGTGTGTGGATGTGGGTGTGTGGGTGTGGTGTGTAAGAAAGAGTATAGTGAGCAAAGTCTACCAACGTTTCTTTTTGGGCGTCATCTTATATTGAAGGTGAGTTTGCATATGAAAAATATTAACATTTTGAGCACGCTGTCGTCAAGGTTTGCCAGTGTGCATATTTCAAAACTGGCAGATACTACAACTTGAATATCATATCACTCAAAACTAAGAGAGCAGCAGCACTCTCATTCTTAACACCCGCCAATTTTGCATACTTGCAAACGTGACCCACATCCTCTCAAACGCTGCTGACACGGTTTCAGAGTATCATGCATACTTTCCAATTTTACCGATGTTAGATTGGCAAACCTCGAGACTTGCATTCGAGTCAAAGGCCGATTTGTAAAAATTGTCATTCTGGAGTATCGTATGAATTTTAGTATACCTTGATTTAGTTTCCGCCCGAATTGTTCATTCTGACGAAGGTCAAGCTTGTCACTCCACCTTAGATCTACAGTTTAACGTGAAATCCGAACCACGCCCCACCAGCAGCCAAGCGTCTTAATCACTAGGCTACCCAGGTACCCATTTATCCACCAACCAATTACTTTATTGTGTGGAAGGATGAACAGCTGGGTTTTGCTGCGTGCCGCCTGCCGTCACCGGGTCTCGATCGATATATATATATATACGGTTCCCTTACATTTTATTTTCAGATTTGTTGTTTGATGGAGATGGTTAACTTCCTTCACAACATCTAATGTCATATAAAGGAGAAGAACCACGAACACGGATGATGTTCCCCCGTCCAACTACAACTCAGACCCAATGTCGCTTAACTTCGCCGATCTACAGTAAACAATGTTACGACACTGGCCAGGACGAAGCTCTCATCAGATTTAGTAGGACCTTAGTAGGATGGGCGCAAAATGGGAGAGTGCAATTGCAATGGCGCAAATGTTTTTCAATGCTGTAAAGGGGGAGGGGTAATGATGCAAAGGGGATAATATTGAAAAGGGGAATGGTTATGTAACAAGGGTAACCCCTTAGGTTTCATGAAGGGTGAGCTCTAGAGGGAGAAGGGAGGATGACCTTCCCCAAAAGGGGTGACCCTGACCTCTTTGGGGTAGAAAGTGGGACGGCCTCAACCCCCAAAGGGGTATACCAAACCTAAGAGAGAGAGCGGAGAGAGGAGAGAGAGAGAAAGAACATGTTTCGCCTGGCAGCATAATAAAGCTCTCGGCTTCAGCACCTGGTTTATAAGGTGTAGTTCTTGGCTTAATCAGCCATTTGGCTTAATCTGGCTTAGAAGGCCAAGTTGTCTTGTTCAGTTGTATATTAATAACCTTCGAGCGAATTAAAAGTGCACACACTCACGCACATACACTCCCTGACTATATACACGCTCATAGATCCCCTATTATTACATACACACACACACACACACACATTACCTTAATCAGTCATTTAGCTTAGAAGGCTTAATCTGGCTTAGAAGGCGTAGATGGCTTGTTCATGTGCACATTATTATTATGTTTGAGTTGGCAGATTGCACTATTTATTTAATTAAAGCATATATTCTCGACAGTTGGCTTAGAAGTCTTAAGCAGCCAGTCGGTTTAGAAGACGGAGCCTGCCATTTGATATATATATATATATATATATATATATATATATATATATATATATATATATATATATATATATATATATATATATATATATTTATTTATTTATTTAATTAATATCATTTATATATACCCAACCAAAAGAATTAAATAAAACACCATTACATCATCCCTTTAGACGAAATATTGGAAATAATTTCATGACATAGAAAATAAATACACAATCAAAATAGTTCACTCTATACACAGTTTAAACATGGAATATATATACACTCATATATATATATATATATATATATATATATATAATATATACAATAAAAAATAATAATAGTATAAGAAACAGAAGTTGAACGAGGAATATATATATATATACACATACAATCAAAAAATAATAATAGTATAAGAAATACACAAGCTGAACGAAGAATATATACCGTATTTCCCGGCGTATAACGCGCACTTTTTCCCCAAAAATACTCCAAAAATCATGTACAGTGCTTACAAGAAGTCTCGCGCCTCTGTCTCGTCCCAAGCTAGTCTGTTAGGTATAAAATGGGCTGTCCTTATGGCAGCAGAGGTG
Organism: Bathynomus jamesi; assembly: GCA_023014485.1. Taxonomy (NCBI): domain Eukaryota; kingdom Metazoa; phylum Arthropoda; class Malacostraca; order Isopoda; family Cirolanidae; genus Bathynomus; species Bathynomus jamesi. Next base: position 121,452 of record JAJOZX010005034.1, on the reverse strand, counting down.
TGTTCGGATTGGTGCACATAATTGCTCTAACCCCATCAATGACGTCCAAATTATCATTGTGTTAATCACTCTATCTATTTATATATAGAGACATACTGTATATAGATATATATAGAGTATGCAGGGGATAAAGTGTCTCAGTCCCAGCTATGGTAGTTGTCTTACAATTAACAGTCCCAAGTGCAAGTTACGTTAACACCTGCACATAACTACCCTGGACTAAAATAACATACGTGAAGCCCTTACCCACAAACCATTTAAAAGGTGTGATTTAAAAGCTCTCTGTGTGTCTCTGTGTGTGTCTCTGTCTCTCTGTGTGTGTCTCTGTCTCTGTCTCTCTGTGTGTCTCTCTGTCTCTCTGCGTGTCTCTCGGTGTGTCTCTCTGTCTCTCTGTGTGTCTCTCTGTGTCTCTCTGTCTCTGTTTATCTGTGTGTCTCTCTGTCTCTGTCTCTCTGTGTCTCTCTCTGTGTGTCTCTCTGTCTCTCTCTCTCTGTGTCTCTCTGTCTCTGTCTCTCTGTGTGTCTCTCTGTGCGTGTGTGTGTCTCTGTCTCTGTGTGTGTGTCTCTGTGTGTCTCTCTGTCTCTGTCTCTCTGTGTGTGTCTCTGTGTGTGTCCTCTGTTGTTCTGTGTGTCTCTCTGTCTCTCTCTGTGTGTCTCTCTATGTGTCTTTCTCTGTCTCTCTGTGTGTGTCTCTGTCTCTGTCTCTCTGTGTGTCTCTGTGTGTGTCTCTCTCTGTCTCTCTGTGTGTCTCTCTGTGTGTCTCTCTGTCTCTCTGTGTGTGTCTCCCATTACCATCAAAAATAAGTTTCACTTACTTCCTGATGAGGAGGATGAATCCTTTTTAATTGGGGATTCTATGCTAAAGAATCAAGGGGACTTTTTCGGAGCAAGACGGGTGACCAAGAGAAAACTCCGATGTTTTCCGGGTGCCACAAGCCAGATAATTAATAGGGAATTAGGCAAAATTAATATCAAGAATAGGAGTTGCCCTATCATTGTCCATGTTGGTGGCAATGACGTTTTTCTGGGAGGGACAGGAGGGCAGACAGAGCCCATTATAAAAGAATTTAAGAACCTAACTGACAAGGTTAGGGATAGGACAGACATGGGTATGGTCGTAGGAATTCTCCCTCGAATGCGTGCTTGTGATTATACTCTAAGTAAAGCCATTAGCATAAATAAAAGAGTTAAACGCATGTGTGAGGAAAAAGGCCTAAAGTTTGTCGATTTTTGGCCTACATTCTACGGAAATGGGGAATACTTTGGTTCGGACGGGATACATTTTAACCAGAAGGGGAAAAAGAAGTATGGTGATTTACTGAACATTAATTTGTATCATCTTTTTAAACTAGGACCCCCCAAACCAGTAATTGATCCTGCTTCCCAAACAGTTAAACCTACTCCCCCAGCAGTTAGTCACCCTCCCCCAGCAGGTAGTCACCCTCCCCCAGCAGGTAGTCACCCTTCCCCAGGAGTTAGTGACTCTCCTTCCACGTTGGAGGGGACTCAGGCTCCTGCGGAGTTTTTCCCCTCGTTAGTGAGGGGCTCTTCAACTCCCGACAGCCCTGTCTGTTCTGGAAACGGGTCGTGCTAGGGGGCGGTCAGAACAGGGGAGGCTCCTCCGTGCAATGCTTTTTAATGCTAGGTCGATCAGGAACAAGTTTGGCGAGCTACGGGCGCTCTTAGCATCAGAATACCAGGATATCGTTGCTATCACCGAGTCCTGGATTCATACTGATCGTAGGGACTACGTTGGGGAGTACGAAATTCCCGGGTATAGAATGTTTCGCAAAGACAGCACCCGTGGGGAGAGGGGTGGGGTACTAATATACGTCAGGGACACGTTGAGTCCGGTTGACTGCCAGTTCCGGTCGGAACGGGAGCTGCTTGGCGTCGATCTGAACGTGGGAGGGACGAACTATAGGTTAATCTTGGTGTACAGACCTCCGCATCTCTTCCTCGAGGAGGATACAGCCCTGTATACCGAACTCAGTAGCCTGCTAGGGGATAGGGTGTGTGTAGTTTTAGGAGACTTCAACTGTCGCGGCATAAAGTGGGAAAACAGGACTGCCGATGCTGAAGGGAGGAGGCTAGTTGACTTTGCTGATGAGAACTTCCTCACTCAGTGGGTCAACGAGCCTACACGAGGCGAAAGCGTTCTAGACTTAGTATTCACGACCGAAGACAACCTCGTCACTGGCTTCACCGTTGACGAATCATTGGGCGGGAGTGATCACGGTCTTATTAGGTTTCGTGAGTGCGTCCCTCGGGTGAAGCGTAGTAACTCGAGAAGCAGTAAGCTCGATCTCCGGCGGGCGAACTTTGTTAGCCTCAGGGATAGCGTAGGAGAGATGGGGTTAGAGGTTGGCGGCGATGTTGAGGGAGTGTGGAGTGCATTCCGGGACGAGTTTGTGGTGCTGCAGTCTGCTGCCATACCCTCAAAACCGGTCACCCCTGCTTCAACGCAGCCTAAGTGGTTCAATCGTGACATCGCTTCGGCTATCCGAAATAGGAAAGTAGCGTATAGGAGGGCGAAGGCCAATCGTTCCCACGAGAACACTGAAGCGTATGTCCGACTGTGTAGGGAAGTGAAGGCGAAGGTTAGGCTAGCGAAACGTAACGAAGAACTACGGGTGGCAAGCCTCTGCAAGGGGAACCCTAAGGAATTCTTCAGTTATGTTAATAGTAGAAAGCCCATTAGAAGCATGATAGGTCCGATAAAGGATGGAAGCGGCGTTCTGCGGACCTCCGACGCGGACATCGCTAATGTGCTTAATGAGTACTTTGCGGGAGTGTTCACCAGGGAGGACACCCGCGTCATCCCCGAGCCAGGCATGAGGCAAGAAGGTGCTGGCCTGGATAGTGTTAGATGTACCGCGACAGTCGTTGCCGATAGAATAGACAAACTGAGCGCGTTTAAGGCTCCTGGGCCAGACCAGTTTCTCCCCAGAGTGTTGCGAGAAGTGCGCGACCAGGTGGCTCCCCACCTGGCTACAGTCTTCAACAAATCGTTGGAGATGGGCCAGGTGCCTGGTGACTGGAGGGAAGCCAACGTGACCCCTATCTTTAAGAAAGTGGATCACGAAAGGTCAGGGAACTATCGTCCCATTAGTCTCACTTCAGTTGTAGGTAAATTATTAGAAGGGATAATAGCTGATAGGATCGTTGACCATTTGGATTCCTACAAGCTGCTTGGGGACTCCCAACATGGGTTTAGACGGCATAGGTCGTGTCTCACCAACTTGCTCGAGCTTTTCCACGTCATGTTGAGTGAGTACGATAAGAGTAGGGCGATTGATATACTTTATCTCGACTTTCAGAAAGCCTTTGATAAGGTACCTCACCGCCGGCTAATGGCGAAAGTGCGCGCGCTGGGTATCGGTGGGGAAATAGGTAGGTGGATTGAAAACTGGCTGAGGAATAGGCGGCAGAGGGTGGTAATTAAAGGGGCTAGTTCGGGTTCGGCCTCGGTCACTAGTGGGGTTCCTCAGGGTTCCGTTTTGGGGCCGCTGTTGTTTATCATTTACATAAATGATATCGACGGTGGCATCGTCAGTCGGATCGCCAAATTCGCTGATGACACCAAGCTTGGGGCCAATGTTGGGACGCCCGAAGCGATCGAGGAACTGCGTGCGGACCTAGGTAGGATAGGAGAGTGGTCCGAAAAATGGCAAATGCCGTTTAACTTGGGTAAATGCAAAGTGATGCACATTGGCTACGCCAATCCCAAGTCGGACTACTCGATGTTGGGTAGTAATATCGAGGTGACTGATTTAGGAAAGGACTTGGGTGTGCTAATTAGCAGCGGTCTTAAGTTTACGAAACAGTGTGTAGAGGTGGAAAAGAAAGCCCAGAAACTATTGGGTTATATCAGGTGGCAATTTCAGTTTCGGAACAAGGAGATTGTGCTCTCACTGTACAATTCCCTTGTTCGGCCGCACCTGGAGTATGCTGTGCAGTTCTGGTCGCCCACCCTCAGGAAAGATATTGAGACGCTGGAGCGAGTGCAGGCGAGGGCCACAAAGTTAATCCATTCCGTTAGGCATATGGGCTACAATCGACGGTTACGCGCCCTGAACTTGTTTTCGTTTGAAACTCGGAGGCTGCGCGGTCAACTGATCGAGGTTTTCAAGCTTTTACGCGGGTTCAACGATGTCGATTTTAGAAGTATGTTTAGTTTAAATGATAACCCAACTCGCAACAATGGTTGGAAGTTGGATTTGAAACGGTTTAGTACTAGTGTGTGTGGGAATTACTTTACGTATAAGATCTGTGACACATGGAACAGGTTACCTTCGGAAGTTGTGAACAGTTCCTCTGTGGATCAGTTCAAGAAAAGGGTAGACGAAATCTTGCACACTATTTGAGTGTGTAAAGACATTTAGGACCTCAGTCTGCGGAAATTTCTTTTCCTATAAAATAGTTAATATCTGGAACCAACTTCCCTCAGAGGTTGTTTCCAGTCAAAGTGTAAATGTGTTTAAAAATAGGCTAGACAAAGTACTGAATACTCTCATAGTTTAAGACTAAAACATAAGAAAACTCTGCAGGAGATCGCTTGCACGGTGTCTCTGTGAGCAAGCTAAATATAGAGCTATTTATATATTCTCCACTTTCCTGTAAAATTTCCTTGGCTACTTTTCCAGGGTCAACGTATTTTCTTCAACCTTTTTCCGTACCTGCCTCTGGCAGGGAGGGAGCGGAGGGTGGGGAGAGAGCCTTCTACTTTTCCATCCAGTTTTCTACTACTGCTAGGATAGTTGAAAGAAAAATAAACTTTTACAAAATTTTCCCTGGCACCCGTTGCCATTGGTACCTCCTCGGTATGGGCCGCAAGGCCTTTTGAGGTACTTCTTTTCCTTGTAACTCCTTGTAACTCTGTCTCTTTCTGTCTCTGTCTCTCTGTCTCTGTCTCTCTTTCTCTTTGTGTGTCTCTCTGTCTCTTGTGAGTGACTAGTAAGACTTAGTAAGGGGCTGCATCTCGCTGCCGCTCCTGGCGGAAAATCCGTGACGCTTGCGTCGCGAGTGTTTGTCAGTTGGTAGCTGCGACACGTTTGGGACTGTCCGGCGCTGGGGAGACCTTTGGTCGGTGCGACAGCACGAGAAGTGTAGTCTTCTGGAAGGGATGAACGTCACTTGCAAATAGGTGGATGCGTCTACGCGCGGGATGAATTCACCCCCCCCCCTTTTTTATATACTGGTCAGAACGTTTTTGGATAGTTTTCATTGCTAGAACGCTTTTCTTATTCAGAGTATTCAGAAAAAAAAAAAGAGAAAATATGGCAGGGCCAGCTAAATTGAAAGCAGAATGCTTTAAATGTAAAGTTAATCATTGGTGCGTTGACTTCCCTGAAGGTAGTATCAGCGATATCACATCCCTTAGTGTATGTTTGTTTTGTAAACTTAGAGACAACCACGAAAAGGAAGTTAAAGAGCTAAAGGAATTAGTAAAAAAGCTTGAAGCTAGGGTCGTAGCACTGGAAATCCAACCCAGTGGACAAGATCAAACTAAAAACACACCAGCAGATTTAAACTGTAAGATTAAGTATCTAGAACAAAGCGTGGCACGCTTGGAAAACACGGTGACTATTCCGGAAAATAGAACGGACGAACAAGAATTCAAATTGGTAAAAAATAAAAGACCCTCAAAACCAAAACATAAGGATTTGGAACCCATTACCATCAAAAATAAGTTTCATTTACTTGCTGACGAGGAGGATGAATCCTTTTTAATTGGGGATTCTATGGTAAGGAGTCAAGGGGACTTTTTCGGAGCAAGACGCGTGACCAAGAGAAAACTCCGATGTTTTCCGGGTGCCACAAGCCAGATAGTTAATAGGGAATTAGGCAAAATTAATATCAAGAATAAGAGTTGCCCTATCATTGTCCATGTTGGTGGCAATGACGTTTTTTGGGAGGGACAGGAGGGCAGACAGAGTCCATTATAAAAGAATTTAAGAACCTAACTGACAAGGTTAGGGATACAGACATGGGTATGGTAGTAGGAATTCTCCCTCGAATGCGTGCTAGTGACTATATTCTAAGTAAAGCCATTGCATAAATAAAAGAGTTAAACGCATGTGTGTCATGAAAAAGGCCTAAAGTTTGTCGATTTTTGGCCTACATTCATAAAATGGGGAATACTTTGGTTCGGACGGGATTCATTTTAACCAGAAGGGGAAAAAGAAGTATGGGATTTACTGAACATTAATTTGTACAATCTTTTTAAACTAGGACCCCCCAAACCAGCAGTTAGTCCCCCTCCCCCAGCAGTTAGTCCCCCTCCCCCAGCAGTTAGTCCCCCTCCCCCAGCAGTTAGTCCCCCTCCCCCAGCAGTTAGCCCCCTCCCCAACAGTTAGCCCCCTCCCCAACAGTTAGCCCCCTCCCCAACAGTTAGCCCCCTCCCCAGCAGTTAGCCCCCCCCCCAACAGTTAGTCCCCTCCCCCAGCAGTTAGCCCCCTCCCCCAGTTAGTCCCACTCCCCCAGTAGTTAGTTCAACTGCGTCGGGAAACGACTCAGGCCAGTTAGGAAAAACCACAACTTAAAATCACTCAAAACTGTGCTCTTCAATGCTAGGTCAATTAGAAACAAACTAATGGAATTTATAGCGCTTGTCAAAACTGAGAACTTTGATATCATCGGAATAACGGAATCCTGGATTCATTCTGAATCAAGGGATTTTGTAGGAGAATTTGAAATGGTAGGTTACAAAATGTTTCACAAAGATAGGAACGGAAGGGAAGGCGGCGGTGTACTTTTGTATGCTCGGGACTCCCTGCACCCGTAAACAGTAATATCGTATCTGCTCATGAAATGTTGGGAATTGATCTAAACCTAAATAATAAAGTAGTGCAGCTACTTCTAGTATATAGACCACCTCACTACCCCGTGGATAAGGATATAAACTTGTATAACAATTAAGCAGAATAGTGAATAATAAGATCAGTGTGATTTTTGGTGATTTTAATTGTGGTAATGTAAATTGGGAAAACAAAACAGCTGATGCTGAGGGCTCAAGACTGTTGGAATTTGCCGATGATAACTTATTAAGTCAATGGGTTGATGGGCCTACTAGGGGTAATAATAAACTAGACCTCATATTCACGAACGAAGATGACCTAGTCTCTAACCTGACTATTGGTGAAAATTTAAGTAACAGCGATCATAATTTGATTAGGTTTGACCTCAGGGTTCCAGTCAATACACGCGAAAAGACTCGTGAAAGACTGGATTTCTCGAGAGCAAATTTTGAAAGCTTCCGAAGTAGTTTAGATACACTTGAAGTTCTAATAAGTGAGGATGTCAATGTCACCTGGAGCTCATATAGGGATCAATTTAGAATATTGAACACTTTTATACCCACTAAAATGGTTTCCTTGTCAACAAAGTCACCGAAATGGTTTAACAACGAAATTAGGAGGGCTATTACGGGAAGAAATAGAGCCTACAAACTACTTAAGTCGCATTTCAACCACACTAATTCAGAAAACTATATAAACCTACGTAGGAGGGTTAAGTCCTTAATTAGATCAGCCAAACGTGATGAAGAAGCTAGAGTTGCCTCACTCTGTAAAGTTAACCCTAAAGAATTTTTTGCCCATGTTAATAGCAGAAAGCCAATTAAAAATTCTGTAGGCCCCTTAAAAGATAGAAATGGCGTACTGAAATTCGGTGATAAAGATATAGCTAATACGTTAAACGAGTTCTTCGTTACAGTCTTCACGGAGGAAGACACAATAGAAGTGCCAAGTCCTCGGATTACATATGATGGTGACAATCCCGTAGAGACCATAAGTTTTACGAGAAATGAGGTACAGCAATTAATTGATAAGATGAATAAATACAAATCACCTGGCCCGACTTATTTCTTCCAAGGGTATTAAAAGAGGTTAGCCACAATGTTGTTGACGACTTAGTAACCATATTCAAACAATCAATCGAGTTAGGGAAAGTTCCAACCGACTGGAAGTTAGCAAATGTAACACCTATCTTTAAAAAGGGTGATAGGGAAAATCCTTGTAATTATCGCCCATCAGTTTAACATCAGTTGTCGGCAAACTGTTGGAATCCATCATTACAAAACGTATTGTGTATCACCTTGAATCTAACAATCTAATTTTTTATTCTCAACATGGATTTAGGCGACATAGATCCTGTCTGACAAACCTGTTAGAGTTTTTCCATAATATGCATACACTGTACGATGCAAGTAGGGCAATAGATATAGTGTATCTCGACTTTCAAAAAGCCTTTGACAAAGTCCCTCACGCTAGATTGGTAGCTAAAGTCAAAGGACTAGGAATCACCGGGCTCGTTTCCAACTGGATTGAGGATTGGTTAAAAGATAGAAAGCAGAGAGTGGTAATAAATGGAGTGGCTTCGGAGTGGGCGCCCGTCACCAGTGGTGTCCCACAGGGTTCCGTGCTGGGTCCTTTACTTTTTATCATCTATATTAACGATATAGACGTCGGGCTTCTAAGTGCAATCTCCAAATTTGCAGACGATACGAAATTAGGAAGTAGTGTAGGTACTGAGGAGGGCGTAAGAATGCTTCAGAACGATCTTGACAGGTTGGGCGAATGGTCTGCTACTTGGCAGATGCCATTCAACTTGGACAAATGTAAGGTAATGCACATAGGTTATAAAAACCCGAAGACCGATTACTCTCTCTTGGGAAGGAACTTGACTGAGACCGATCTAGAGAAAGACTTAGGAGTCTATATCAGCAACGATCTGAAACCGTCGAAGCACTGTGCAGAAGTCGAAAAGAGGGCCTTAAAATTATTAGGTTATATTAAAAGACAGTTCCAGTTTCGGAACAGGAGACTGTAATGTGTCTTTATAATTCACTAGTCAGACCTCAACTGGAATACTGTGCGCAGTTTTGGTCTCTCCCTCAGGAAGGACATAGAAAGGTTAGAAAGAGTACAAGCAAGGGCTACAAAATTGATCCCTTCAATGAGAATGCAAAGCTACCAACGGAGATTGGAGCGCCTAAATCTGTTTAGCTTAGAGACGAGGAGGTTGCGGGGTCAGCTTATTCAAGTCTTCAAGATGCTCAAAGGAATAGACAGGGTAGATTACCGACACTTATTCTCACTTAATGCCAATCCGACAAGAAATAATGGGTTTAAACTGGAACTAAAGACATTTAGGAGCTCTGTCTGCGGAAATTTATTTTCCTATAAAATCGTTAATATCTGGAACCAACTTCCCTCAGAGGTTGTTTCCAGTCAAAGTGTAAATGTGTTTAAAAATAGGCTAGACAAAGTGCTGAATACACTCATAGTTTAAGATTAAAACATAAGAAAACTCTGCAGGAGTTCGCTTGCACAGTGTCTCTGTGAGCAAGCTAATATAGAGCTATTTATATATTCTCCACTTTCCTGTAAAATTTCCTTGGCTACTTTTCCAGGGTCAAGGTATTTTCTTCAACCTTTTTCCGTACCTGCCTCTGGCAGGGAGGGAGCGGAGGGAGGGGAGAGAGCCTTCGACTTTTCTATCCAGTTTTCTACTACTGCTAGGATAGTTGAAAGAAAAATAAACTTTTAATAACAGGAACCTCCCAGAGTGGACCAAAAGGTCTTTGAGGCTTCCTCTTGTCCTTGTAACTCCTTGTAACTCCTTGTAACTCTGTCTCTCTGTCTCTCTCTGTGTGTCTCTCTGTCTCTATCTCTGTCTCTCTGTGTGTGTCTCTGCCTCTCTGTCTCTGTCTCTCTGTCTCTGTCTCTTTGTGTGTCTCTGTGTCTCTCTCTGTGTGTCTCTCTGTCTCTGTGTCTCTCTATCTCTCTGTCTCTCTCTGTGTGTCTCTCTGTGTGTCTGTCTTTGTCTCTCTGTGTGTGTCTCTGTGTGTCTCTCTGTCTCTCTGTGTGTGTCTCTGTGTGTCTCTCTGTCTCTGTCTCTCTGTGTATCTCTATCTCAGCCTTTTGAGGTACTTCTTTTCCTTGTAACTCTCTGTGTGTGTCTCTGTCTCTGTCTCTCTGTGTGTCTCTCTGTCTCTCTGTGTGTCTCTCTGTTTCTCTGTCTCTGTCTCTCTGTCTGTCTCTCTGTGTCTCCCTGTCTCTCTGAGTGTCTCTCTGTGTTTCTCTCTGTGTGTCTCTCTGTCTCTCTCTCTCTCTGTGTCTCTGTCTCTCTGTGTGTCTCTCTGTCTCTCTGTGTGTCTCTGTGTATCTCTCTGAGGAATAGGCGGCAGAGGGTTGTAATTAAAGGGGCTAGTTCGGGTTGGGCCTCGGTCACTAGTGGGGTTCCTCAGGGTTCCGTTTTGGGGCCACTGTTGTTTATCATTTACATAAATGATATCGACGGTGGCATCGTCAGTCGGATCGCCAAATTCGCTGATTACACCAAGCTTGGGGCCAATGTTGGGACGCCCGAAGCGATCGAGGAACTGCGTGCGGACCTAGGTAGGATAGGAGAGTGGTCCGAAAAATGGCAAATGCCGTTTAACTTGGGTAAATGCAAAGTGATGCACATTGGCTACGCCAATCCCAAGTCGGACTACTCGATGTTGGGTAGTAATATCGAGGTGACTGATTTAGAAAAGGACTTGGGTGTGCTAATTAGCAGCGATCTTAAGTTTACGAAACAGTGTGTAGAGGTGGAAAAGAAAGCCCAGAAACTATTGGGTTATATCAGGAGGCAATTTCAGTTTCGGAACAAGGAGATTGTGCTCTCACTGTACAATTCCCTTGTTCGGCCGCACCTGGAGTATGCTGTGCAGTTCTGGTCGCCCACCCTCAGGAAAGATATTGAGAGGCTGGAGCGAGTGCAGGCGAGGGCCACAAAGTTAATCCCTTCCGTTAGGCATATGGGCTACAATCGACGGTTACGCGCCCTGAACTTGTTTTCGCTTGAAACTCGGAGGCTGCGCGGTCAACTGATCGAGGTTTTCAAGCTCTTACGCGGGTTCAACGATGTCGATTTTAGAAGTATGTTTAGTTTAAATGATAACCCAACTCGCAACAATGGTTGGAAGTTGGATTTGAAACGGTTTAGGACTAGTGTGTGTGGGAATTACTTTACGTATAAGATCTGTGACACATGGAACAGGTTACCTTCGGAAGTTGTGAACAGTTCCTCTGGATCAGTTCAAGAAAAGGGTAGACGAAATCTTGCACACTATTTGAGTGTGTAAAGACATTTAGGACCTCAGTCTGCGGAAATTTCTTTTCCTATAAAATAGTTAATATCTGGAACCAACTTCCCTCAGAGGTTGTTTCCAGTCAAAGTGTAAATGTGTTTAAAAATAGGCTAGACAAAGTGCTGAATGCTCTCATAGTTTAAGACTAAAACATAAGAAAACTCTGCAGGAGATCGCTTGCACGGTGTCTCTGTGAGCAAGCTAAATATAGAGCTATTTATATATTCTCCACTTTCCTGTAAAATTTCCTTGGCTACTTTTCCAGGGTCAAGGTATTTTCTTCAACCTTTTTCTGTACCTGCCTCTGGCAGGGAGGGAGCGGAGGGTGGGGAGAGAGCCTTCTACTTTTCTATCCAGTTTTCTACTACTGCTAGGATAGTTGAAAGAAAAATAAACTTTTACAAAATTTTCCCTGGCACCCGTTGCCATTGGTACCTCCTCGGTATGGGCCGCAAGGCCTTTTGAGGTACTTCTTTTCCTTGTAACTCCTTGTAACTCTGTGTGTCTCTCTGTGTGTCTCTCTGTATGTGTCTCTGTCTCTCTCTCTGTGTCTCTCTGTCTCTGTCTCTCTCTCTGTGTCTCTCTGTCTCTCTCTTTTTGTGTGTCTCTCTGTCTCTCTGTCTGTCTGTCTCTCTCTCTGATTACACCGCATGGCAATGTATCCATATAACGTTAATAATAACCGAAATTCGAAAAAATATACTCTCTGCCTTCCGCTCTACTCCAAATCCTTTTCTCTTAGTGACCTCTTAATACAAACTAATCTATCATATTTTGCGACTTTTTAACTCTGGTAGGATTCAGTTCCATTCCTATAGTGTAAGAGATACTTAAATTCATGTGTGTATTATGCCATATGATGTGCGTAATAAATAACACTGCCGAACAAAAAAAACATTTTTTGATGCTGATTTAATTCTAAGACCTGTTTCTGGATAATATTGATGAGCTGATTTAAAAATTCACCTTACATTTTGTCCATCACATCAGGTTTTTGTGCAATGCAATATGCCTCTTTTGGGTGATCCATGAAGGGCGCTTATCAAAATTGATGATTTTTGAGACCTGTTAACAGCTGTTTTGCTGTTAAAATTTTATATGTGGAATACGCAAATCTGTCCATTAAATCTAAAGGTCATGTACAACATATTAAAATCTTGGGTATCTGTGATTTCCCCAGGTGTGAGCGTGACGTCATGATCTGAGAATCTGAGAGAGATTTCCCATTGGCGGAGTGAGAGCAGCCGGTTCCGCTAGTGACGTTACTTGTAAACTTTCAGCAGTTGGGTTGCAACATGAGCATTAAAGTTCACTATCTCAACAGTCATCTGGATAAATTTCCAGAAAATCTTGGTGATGCTGATGTTAGTGAAGAGCAAGGTGAAAGGTTCCACCAAGATATCAAAGTGATGGAAGAACGATACCAAGGAAGATGGGATACCCATATGATGGCTGACTACTGCTGGAGCCTGCAAAGAGATTGTCTTGACATCTCTCATTCTAGGAAGTCCTATAAGAGAAAATTTATCAGCACTGAAAAGTAAGAAAACAAGAAAAAGACAATGTTAAGAAAACTGGTCCCGTGCTTGCTTTATGTAATATGGATTCATTTTTTGCTTATTTAAACACTTTTAATCACTTTATGTGTCAATATTACCATTGTATATTAAAGTTCACTCCCTGCACAATTGTTTACTTTTCCATGCTGATTCTGAGTATGTAAAAACTTATTTTTTGAAAAGAAAAAAAATTGGGCATAACCCTGCCAAAATGTGATATCTCCAAAATATCTGTATTTGATTGCTCGAAAACCTGACGTTATAGGCAAAAACTAAGGTGATTTTTGAAATCAGCACACCAAAGTTCCCTAAAAACAGGTGTTAGAATTAAATCAGCAAAATTGGTGTTGGGCAGCGTAATCATTTTTAAATAGTTGGAGCATTCAAGGTCATCTGTAATAATCTATAGACTACCCCTCAAGCCCACTCTCAACACTTAGATTCCCCTAAGACACAGGCGTCTTCAAGTAACATGAATGCGTAGAGATCTAAGGTGTTAGATTCCATATTATATAATTTATGTGCTAGGTTTAAGAACGCTGGCATTGAAGGATGGAAGGAAGGGACTGTAAAAGCGATGATAGGTTTAATGAAGGAAGTGGAATGAGGATGGAGGTAAGCGTTGCTATGTCGAAGGAAACGAGGTTGGGTTGGGAATTACGAAGGGAGGAGGAAATGCTAAACACAAACTCAAATATTTATTTTAATGCCCTAGACCTAGAAAGACAAAGAGCAAAATACCTTAAACTAACAAAGAATTGACAGAAACAGAAGAGTCTGATCTTAGACGCAATGATAGGTTTAACGTATGTAGCTAGAGGCCGCCACTCAGAATTACCAGTACTACCTAAGTCATAATAAGGTTATTTACTATGACAGAGTAGTCATGAGTAGTTATGGAAATAAAATATGATTATACTGTTGATGGCTGACTATATTCAGTTGGGATATAAACTATTGCTGACAATCTTTGGATCCTTGGCTTTTAAGACGAATTTTTTATGCATATGTTCAACAAAATAGGAAATTGGCTGATTATTATTACCATTCGAAGGGTTGGTACCCTTCACAACCGAAATCAATTTCAGAAGGGGTGCATGGTATCCTCTTTCCTTTATCGTCCCAGCACGCTTCACATAAGCCATTTACACAAAGATGGAAAGGCCGTCTGTGCACCACGAGACGACCCAGGCAATGCGGGGAGCAATGGTGACATTGCATGAATATGGTGTGCCAATAAGAGAAATATGAAGACGACTAGACGTTCATCGAAGCATTGTGGAACGGTGGATTCATCGGTATGAAGCAGAAAACTCAATCGCTACTTTGCCGAGGTCTGGTTCTCCGCGTTCAACATCTCAAGAGGAAGATGCTGTGATTCTTAATCATGCCAGAGAGCATCCGTTTGTTCCAGCGACGCTTATTTACAGACACCTGAACCTTTGTTGTAGCGCAAATACAGTGAACAACAGACTTCACGAGGCAGGGTATTTTTCTCGCCGTCCAGCTATAAAACCTGCATTGACGATTGAGCATAAAGAGGCGCGGATGGGATTTGCCTTGCAATACTTGCCGCAGGAGGAAGAATTCTGAAGAAAAGTTGCGTACTGTGACGAAAAAAACATTTTCAACAGATAGTCATGGTTCCCTGCATTGTTGGAGGCAGCGCGGAAAACGCTTTGAAGAAGGAAATGTTTTCCCGAGCAAACGTAGTGGTCACATCAATCTCGGTGTGTGTGGGGCTGGATGTCTGGCTATGGTGTCGGAGAATTGACTCAAGTAGATGGACGCTTTACTGGACAGCAATATTGCCAGATATTGGAAGAGGTGCTGCTACCCAGTGTTCGTGCGTATCTGGTTCCAGCACCGGAACCATGTTACTTAATGGAAAATAACAGTCCCATTCATAGGAGTAACGTTGTGAGAGCGTTGTACGAAGATCACCCAGAGATTATTAATCTAATTCTGCCACCACGTTCTCCTGATATGAATCTGATTGAAAACCTTTGGGCAATAATGATTAACGAATGGGAGCAACGCAATGAAAGAACATTTGAAGCACTTTTAGCTCACACGAAGAATAGTTGGGAGAGCTTACGCCGAACACCAAACATTCACTACAATCTGGCCTCTTCTATGCCGCAACGATTGCAAGAAATTATTGATGCTGGAGGAAGATATACGAAATACTGATGTTAAAGCCATGACGTAAATGTGTATCGAATATATATTTATGTTAATATAGAATTCTTTTATATTTTTATGTTTGACATATATAAAAGTATATATTGTGACCATGAAAGAACTTTACTTATCCTTAGTTAGAATCTTTTCTTGCAATGTCTACGCTCGTGGAGATGATAATATATGCATTGTTGAAACAAACTATGAGAAGGTAATAGTTTCAGGAAAAAAATAAAAACTGGCAACATCGAGGTCATCACATGTTTATGGGAATTGTCATATGATATGCTACCAATAAACTCTTATATACTACTATATAGAGTAGCGTGTAGCGTCATTGGGCAAAGTGTAACGGATCAAGAGGCACATTTCAGGTTTTGTACAATTGACCTCCCTAAATTCAAAAATGAAAACAAAAAT
The DNA here is from genome assembly GCA_023014485.1 of Bathynomus jamesi. Taxonomy (NCBI): domain Eukaryota; kingdom Metazoa; phylum Arthropoda; class Malacostraca; order Isopoda; family Cirolanidae; genus Bathynomus; species Bathynomus jamesi. The sequence goes on along the minus strand of JAJOZX010005034.1, from coordinate 106,150 downwards.
TTTTTGTGACAAGTGCAACACCTTTTTCGCATGTGAAAATCATGAAAATTGCTCGTTACCCATACAATGTACTGCTTTTCAGGAAAAATAGAAAAATTTATGTTTGGAATAAACATACACTTAGGTAGGTAGAATAGATAGTTTTATTTAGTAAATGATACATTAAAATCTTGTTTAGTTTTGAATGACGGCATAAAGTCACGGGATTTAAGTACTGCTCTAATGTAACCATCACTTGAATCCTTTCCATACACTGCCCCAGACGCTTCAGTTACCATCCTAACACAGCGTTCTACACCTTGGGAGTGACATGGTATCCGGACAACAAGGGACTCTTCAGTAGGGCGGAGTGAAAAACTCATTTTTCGAATTTTCAAATTGGCTAGTGTGGAAAATGTGTGGAGTAGTGAGGAAATAAGCTGGTATAAATTTAAAATCATAACATTAATATCTGCAGGTGCCACAATGACCTTCAATATTGAAAAAAATTGAAAAAAGCAGATTTTAACCAATAATTACAGAAGAGTCCACGATGCACAATAGACAAGAATTTATTCACACTTGTATAAAAATAGCTCAGCCAACCTTTAAAAAAAGTTTCTATTCTCTAAAAACAGTTTTCTATAGTCAGCTCACTCAGCTGTCACGTGAGTACCTCGGTTCAGTGTAGCTGTCGCTCTCGTAGCAGGTGGGTGTTCTGTTGTTGGCGTTACTCAGATAGTCTAAACTATATTTCTTATATATTTTGCATTTCTGTATTGTGTTGCCCTAAGTTTGCCATGTACTATTAACTGAAATTAACGTATAATTGATATTAGCTCTTTCTTTTTCAGATTTGTATACTTTCAAAATGTCTCGAGTTTGTGCAAAATCAACCAGGGCCTCAACTGAGTGCCCCATGTTTGGTTTGGGGGAAGATTTGTGGCACAGGAATCTTCCTACATACGAAGGAGTTTTTAAATATTACTTGTTTGTAAGAAACGATTTGAAACAGAATACTAATAAAGATCCTTCAATATCTCAAATATTAGAACAAGTTGTTGATAAATTGAAAACAATTTGGGAAAGTGCTTCCGTCCCAATTCTGTCAGACAGGCGAATTGAAACAATGTTCAGAAGCTACCACGAAAAGTATCGTGTCATTATGAAGCCATACCAAAGCAGAAAAAATTCTGAAGCTTACAAAGCAAAGATTGATATGTTCAAAAAAGAAGCACACACGAAACTTTTTGACATTGCAGCGTGCAAGTGCAAAGTACTAACACAATGTTCTTGTCCCAAAGAAAAAACGGTTCCAAAGGAAGAAGTGACGTTCCTCTTAGATCAAAGGAGTGAAAGAAAACTGTTTATTGATAGAGTAGATATTACACTCTCAAAGAAAAAAGCATCTACGTTGCTAAGAAAGCAAAAAGAAGCTGTGAGGCTCACCAAAGAATCTTCACAGGAGAAATTGCAGGATACAAATGTTGAATTATCATCATCGACATCAAATAGTGAAAGTGAATCAGGCGAAATATCAGACGATACATTTCCAGAGCCAGTTAGCTCGAAGAGAAAGCTCGAACAACCTGAAGAACAATTATTCAAGAAAAGGAAAACTACAAATCTACCTTCAGTGGCTACTGCTTGTGACAGGACTGCAGTTTCAGATCGAGCTGCAGCATTCATTGTTAGTGCAGTATTGCAAGATATTGGAGAAGTTTCTATTGACAATACATCTGAAGTAGTGGATAGGAGTAAAATCAGAAGAGAAAGACAAAAGAAGAGATCAGAAATTATGAAAGATCAAAATCAGGTCCCAATCAGAGGAATCTTTTGATGGTCGAAAAGATTCTACACTCTTCCAAGAAAAAAAAGGGTCCAAAGTATATCAGAAGAAGGTAACAGAAGAACATATCACTTTAGTGAGAGAACCTGGTTCAGATTATTTGGGCCATTATTCTGTGAATTCTGGATCAGCTGAAGAAATATGTAAAGGAATGTTTGAGTATATTGGAAATAATGACATGAACCTGGAAAACCTTGTTGCCATTGGATGCGATGGTGCAGCAGTCAACACTGGAGAAAAGGGAGGCGTTATAAGGCTTATAGAATTGAAGCTGAAGAAGCCAGTTCAACATTTAGTGTGCCAGCTCCATGCCAATGAATTGCCATTACGCCATTTAGTTGCAAAGCTGGATGGAAAAACATCTGGCCCCGCGGATTCACCGGTCCTATTGGCAGGGAATTAGAGAACTGTGAGAGTCTTCCTATTGTCGAGTTTGAAAGGATTGATGCTGAGGAACCAACTGTAGACTGTGAAGATCTTAGCACCGACCAAAAATATCTAATTGATATTCATCAGGCCATAACAAAGGGATATTGCTCTCCAGATCTTGCTCATCGTAGTCCCGGCAAAATGGCACATTCACGATGGCTGACTACAGCAAATCGTTTGCTTCGTCTATACGTTTCAACTGTAAGTCCATCTGAAAACCTCATGAACATTGCTTCTTTTATAATGAAGGTCTACATCCCAATGTGGTTTTCTATTAAGCAAAGTGCGTCTTTTGTCAATGGCTCAAAACATGTTTTCAAAACTATTGAACTAACAAGAACACTGAAAGACGAAGTAAAGGATATTGTAAACCCTGTCATACAAAGAAATGCATTTTGTGCAAATCCAGAAAATATTCTAGCATCAATGATTCATGATGACCGCAGCGCCATAAGAGAATTAGCGTGGAGGCGAATAAAGAAAGCAAGGCAAACAAACAAGGAAAAAGTTGTGAGGCGTTTCACAGTACCTGTTATTCAATTTGAAGCTACTGATTATACTGATTTAATTAATTGGCAAAAATGCATTGTCACTGAACCACCTGTGACAAGACACCTGACAGAAAATGAGATTGAAGAATTCATAGAAAACAAGAGTACCCCTCCATTCGAGAAATTCCCTTGTCATACACAAGTAGTAGAAAGAATGGTAAAATTAGTGACTGAAGCATCATCAAAAGTATTTGGATTGAACGCGCGAGATGGCTTCATAAGATCAACACTTCAGTCACGTAAAAAAATGCCATCATTCGAAAGTAAAGCTGAATATAAAGTTTAAATAAAACGTTAATAGAAAAAAACATGCGCAAGGATGGGTGGTTGGGAGGGCATGGGTGGAGCTCGACACGCAGCCACCTCCTCGTGGTGAGTTCTGGATTATTTAGATCATTAATCAAAAGAACATTGATCTAAATAAACTAAGAGCTGCGTAATTCAGTAACTATTTTGGTAATTGGAACACTTAATATATAATAATAACAAGTAAGTTTCAGTTATTGTACTAATGCAGAATATAAGAAAATCATTATATTTAACTTTTTTCGACGGCTTTGTGGCACCTGAAGATATAATTTCGCAGGACTAATATTTATGCACAGTCATTATCTATAGCACCCACATATTTTCCGCACTAGCCATATTTGAATTTCGAAATAAAGTTTAAAAACCTCATTTTCGATCCGCCCTACTCTTCAGTGATCTTATCGAGTTGTTCGACAGAGAACTGCTTCGTGAGTGGTGGTTCCATTGTGCACTCCTCCACTGGTGGAAGTAAATCTTTCAAATTCTGAGCAATTTGTTTGATCTTTGGTGGCCGAAATTCTCTGACTTACTGTTGAGCAGGTTTGGGACCTCGTCGAATGGTCTTCATTACATCGATGGCCAATTTCCGGTTTGCTTGATTTGCATTTGCAAGCATTACCAGTAGAATATTTTCAGGGTGAGCCCAATATGCATTTCTTTGGATCACAGGCCATGTGACAGTCTTGCTAGCTGGTGGCAGTAATCGTAGCAGCTTGATTTGCTCCAGGAAATGTTTTGGGCCATCTGTGCACCTTGGATGGCACTTGATGCTAAACCACATGGGTCCATAGTGGCACACGACAAACTGTGTGAGTGAATACAGTTCATCACTTGGCTGCACCATCGCTACATATAGCCGACAAATTCTGCTGGCAGTTGTAACCCATCTTGCATGGGAGATTGGTCCAGGCTTCTCTCGTAGAAGATCTTCATTAATGACACCAGTCCTTATCGCTTTCATCATTCTGTAGAGGTAGGCTTGGTCACGACTCAATTCAGTAAGGTCAACATCCGGGAGAGTGTGGCCATCAGCAATATATTGAATTCCTCTAGAGGAAAGTTGCAAACTTTCACATGTGGCCAAAGCTTTGCCAATTGGTCCTCTCCATTGAGTTGCAGATTCTGTTGGGCCGATAAGTTCCTTGCACAAGTGGCGCAGTGGGAGTTCATTTAAATCCAGACTACAGATGAACCAGTGCAAAGGACGACCCAGGCGGCACTCTAGCAGGTGTTTTGCTCCACTTCTCTGCCCTGTGTTTGTGGCTGTGCTGTCGGCTCCCACTGCAATTATCTTGTCTGCAATACCCATTTCTTCAATCGCATTTTGAAGTCCATCCGCAATGACAGTGCCAGTTCCTCGTTCCAGTGTCAGATGGCTTAGATAGAACGTTCCAGGCTCTCCGACCAGCACATAGTGGTCCTCAACTTTCTTTGTGCTGTACCATTTGTTCCCCTTTTTCTCTTTGACAAGTGTCATGTCTTTCCGCCCATCAAAAAATAAAGCAGTGACTTCCACATCGTGGTAAGTTACTGCTTCCTTCAGATCCCTCCGTACCTTCTGCCGTGCTCTCCATACTTTGTGGTGGTCAATTACGTTTATCTGATCATCAGAACTAATGATGCCATAGTCAACCAATGTTGCAGTGCTGATAGCTGCAGCAGCCCTGTTCGATACACCATACCGGTCAGCTTCCAAAGCAACAGTGGGAATCGGTGCGATGTTCCTGTCCTCCTGGGCACTATCACCCATCCACTCATCACCAACACTTTCACCACTGGAGTCTGCTTCTGCTTGAGCTGATTCGACCACATCTGCAGAGGATGCTACCTCTTGCCGTTCCGTTTTTCTTCTATTCTCTTCTTCTTGTCTTTTTTGCATCCGATCCTCTCTTGACTTCCTTCTCTCCATCATCTGAGTCACATTCGTATCCACCCGACTGATCTGCATGATCCTCGTGGTTCTCTGGTCGATCAAAAAGGCATGCTCTCGTCGTGGAACTTTCATTTCTTTTTCACAGTGGCATGCAGACAGTTCATCGCATTGGCAGACAGCTATGTCAAACAATTGATTCAGGCTTTCCTCGAACTTCTTGGTTTTTGTGGCCTGCTTGCCTTGCTTCGATGCTTGTGAGCCTTTTTCCATCAATCGGAGCAGCTTGGTCTTCACATTCTTGATTGGCTGTGATGGAATGTTAGCACGATTCCAAAGGTCAATGAGTGTTTGGCATACCTCCGGAAGAATATCCCTGTTGCTGGTGTACTTGTTCTCCTTCAAGAAGAGGAAATGCCTTGCAACTTGTATACGGGTTGGAAGTTCAGACAGAGGAAGCTCTGATAGTGGAGAACCAAAGACAATGTGGCTGGCAGATCCCCGTGTTCTTTGCGTGCTCATTGTACCAGCAAAACTCAACAAGTATCACACAGGAACACTGAAACAAAAACACAAACGTATAAATAAAAAATATATATGATTATGAGTATATATATATAAGGCTTGGTTTATTGGTAAACAATAAGTTTACCAATATATATATAAAAATATACTGCACACACACATGTATTATGTATATAAATATCCATAGGTATATATATATACCCTAAGACATATAACAAACTTATAAACAATGTAAAACACAACAAAACAAAGAAATGTGTATAATGTATATATCACAAAACGTACCTTTCGTTAGTACCTTGGGGTTTTTGAATACCCCATCCACAGAAAAAACACTTATTTCTCTCAAGCGAGCTAGTGTAGAACTAAGAAATTCCAGGGGATGACTCACTGAGAATAATTAGAAAGCTGCCAGAAGTACCATGTCAGTCAGTGTTGCCAACTGTAATTAACAAGAATTTTGTATTTTTTACATGCGAAAAAGGAGGTGTTCTGCTTGTTGCAGAATTTTTTTTATTTCTTTTCTGAAATCAGCAAGGTGGATTGTACAAAACCCGAAATGTGCCTCCAGATCGCTCATGACGCTACACGCTAATATACAGTATACTATATTACGTAATAATTACGATGAACAAATCAAACGCAAATTTCTCTGATTCACGGCCCACCAGTCTTGCTTTAGACTAATGACTTTCATAAGATGGAAGAGGTTTAACATAGTTCGCTTAATAGGTTACCACTTAAAACAATGGATAAACTATCTATTAGTGAGACGACCGTGACTTCCTCGAAATGCGAGCGCGTGAGAGGTTCACTGAGGAATTTGGTCATTAGATTCTTCACGTAGGATATATATCACAAACAACAATATTGACAACAATTCCCAACAATTACTTAATATCAATCATTGCATTTGAGCAAATAATTTAGACCTGCGTCAAAATAACAGGTATCATGCCATGATTTGGGATATTTGCCGAATTAGTCGTTCTCTATAGTCTACAGTATAAATTGAGACGGTATAATGTAATGCCCAGCTAATATTATGATGACTAGGATTGCTCCATAACCATCCCAACATCCCGAAACTTGCTCCATTCTGCTTCTTAATCATTTGTATTTTAAACACTAAAATGTAGCAGAAGTGACATAATAATGGACGTCATTGATTGTGTTAGAGCAGTTATGTGCACCAATCCGAACACACCTCCGCTGCCATAAGGACCGCCCATTTTATACCTAACAGACTAGCTTGGGACGAGACAGAAGCGTGAGACTTCTTGTAAGCACTGTACATGTTAAAATTAACTCGTTAAAATTGTACATGTGAAGTGAGGTTGGAGGTATGTTTTTTCCGAAATTTTTATTTTCTTAAATTTTCTCTTCAAAATAATTTTCTCTTCAAAATTAGGGTGCGCGTTATACGCCGGGAAATACGGTACATACAACCAAGAAATAATAATCTTACAAGAAATATACAGTTTAAACGAGGAATATATATATATAATATATATAACCTTATTAAACTTGTTTGTGTTTCGTGCGTCGTCGGTCTTCTCTTTCTTCACACGAAGTTCAAGCTGGTGCCCCGCCTCTAGTCCTGGCTTGGTGGAGGAGCGAGTTGCTCTCTTGCACTCTCCACCGTACATAGCCAGGTACAACAGGCTAATCTGGTACTGTCCTGAGCCAGGCATCTTGTCTTTTCTTGAAGACTTCAACTTTGACCCCTGTAATGTTTCTGAGGTCCTTTGGAAGATGGTTGAAAATTCTTGGGCCCCTGACAACCAAGCTATTTTCTTTCAGAGTTGAAGAGGTTCCTTGTCGAGCCTTTAATTTAAACACTACACATTCTGCCTTTCCTATTTCCCAGCGTTCTCTGGATGGTAATTGGGTTTAGTTTTAGGTTTCGCACCAGTTTTTCCATAATTTTCCAAATGGAGATTATGGTGTACCTCTCTCTTCTTCTTTCCATGGAGTACAGATTTTGTTTACGTAGTCTTTCCAGTAGTTGAGTTCTTTACAGCCATCAATCTTAGCTGTGAAATGTCTCTGCGTTTCTTCTAGTTTATTAATTTCTTCCTTTTTATATGGGGACGTCAAAACTGAACAGTATTCAAGTTTTGGTATGAACAGTGTTCTCAGCAGGGGAATCATTACTGTCTTGTCCCTCCTTTTGAACGTTCTTAGTACCTGTCCCGCGACTCTTTTTGCTTTGTTTATTGCTATCTGATTTTGTGTCTCGAATTTGGCATCATCTGGTCATTATTACCCCAAGTCGACCGCTTTCGTGCTTCTCTGAATTTCTTTTCTATCTGGAGCATAATATGCAGTCTTTTTAAGTTCCTCATTTCTACCATATCTCAAGAGCTGAAATTTATCGGTGTTAAATGTCATATTGTTGTCTTCTGACCATCTGTATATTTTTTTTGTGTCCCTCTGCAAGGCCTCTACTTCGTTTGCATCGCTGATTTTTCTGCGGATCTTTGTATCGTCCGCAAATGATTTTACTATACTGTTGCTGTTTACTCCACTCTCTATGTTTGTTAGCATGATAATGAACAGGAGTGGGGCCAGTACTGTACGTTGTGGACTGAGCTGCGTACTTCTGATTCTGATGATGATACACCTTCAATTTTGACCATCTATAATCGTTTTCTGAGGAAGTTGTAGATCCATTTTCACACTTTCCTGTTATTCCCATATGTTTCATTTTATGTGTTATTATCCCATGATCGCATTTTTCGAAAGCTTTAGCAAAATCCGCGTATATGACATCATAGTTTTCATTCACTTCAAGTGCATCTAGGACATTGTTATAAGGCTTTTAAGTTGTGATAGCCATGATTTTCCTTGATCGGAATCCGTGTTGATTTTCGTTGAATCTTTCCAATGTCTCCAAGAAATCACAGATTTTCTCTGACTATTCTTTCAAATATTTTGGTGAGGTGGAACGTCAAGGACACTGGTCTATAGTTCTTTGCTTGAGATCTATCCCCGCCTTTATATATAAGGACGATATTTGCTCTTTCATTTTTACAGTTTTTAATTAATAGTGCGTTCCATTTGTCCGGACCTGCAGCTGAATGTGATTTCATTTGCCCTATACCTCTTGCTACATCTTCTGGGATAAAATCGAAGTCTGTTATACATTCTCCTTGCAATTTCTCTTTGAAGAATGCATCTATGTCAGGTATCGCTTTGTCACTTTTTCGGGCACTGAAGATCGATTCATACTGGGCTCTCAATGTTTCAGATATTTCTTTTAGATCGTCTGTTAGTTCATTATTTCCTTTCCTTCAGGGCCCGATAGTAGCGCGAGTTTTCGTTTTCCTTTTCGCATAGCTGTAGTAGTATTTTGGATTTTCCTCCATTGCTTTTACCCCCTTTTCCTCTTCCCTCACTGTATGGCCCTTTATCAGAGTTTGTATTTCCCAATCGATTCTCTCCAGTTTTTCTTGTATTACTTTCCTGGCATTGTTGTCTCCGCAATTAGCTAACTTCGTCGCTACTCTCTTTCTTTTGCGGAATATTCTTCTCTTTTGCCTCTCTAGCCAGTTCCTCTTTCCTTTTGGCTGTGCTTTCGGAGCATATTTTTCCAAAATTCTCAGCGTCTTTTCTTCCAAGGTTGTTAGCATTTCCTCAGTTGTTTTATTCTCGAAATCTGTTCTCCACTCTATTTGGGCCATGTGTGATCTGGTTTCTTCCCAATTTATGGTCTTGGAATTTAAGTTAAAAGCCCCAAATTTGCTTCTTCCTTTCGTATGTGTATTGTCTTTTAAATTTATCGCCATATTTGTTGATAACTCGATTATATTGTGGTCTGAGTTAATAGTTGGAGTTATTTTTATCCGCAATCAAGTTCGTGTTATTTGTGATCACCAGATCTAGCAGTTAATTTTCCTGATATTTTCTGTTATCTCCTGTGTCAGCATAAACTCGTTTGTGAGAGCCATCAGCATTTTTGCTTGCTCCTGGTCCTCTCTTGTGCCCCCCTTATCTTGCTGTATAAATGTATTTCTACCCACCTTTTTGTATTTTATAAATGGGGAATTAAAATCGCCGCAGAGTATTATATTAGGGGATGGAGAGTTTACGGACTTTATTAGGGTTCTGATATCATCAATGGCATCCGAAAATTTCTTGTAATGCATCGGGAGATTTTAATGACTAAGTTCTCTGAAGAGAGCAAGGCTCGAAAGAGAAGATAAAGACTGTTTCTTACTGTAATTTACTGCTAAAATGTACAGGTAATGCTCAACCTCGAAGTCTAATTCTGAAAGAACATGGAAAAAATTTTGTGGGTTTATATACCCATAATTTGCTAACATCATTATTTTTAAATGTTGAAAAGGCTGTATTATTTTTGCACAATAGTTAAAAATAAAGTAAACTTTTTTGCTGTGACAATGTTTAAACAGATAAACAGGATATAGGAAGAGGAAGCCATATTTTTTATCTTAAACCGCGTATTTTCAGATCTGATGTTTTCCTGATCCGCCGAGTTAATTAGAAGTGGAAATTGAACTATGCATCTTTATACTAAGATATGCATATGAGCAAAATTAAAGGTTTAAGATTTACAATTAAATGCTTAGGCAAGACATGACTTCATCTTTAATAACGAACAGAGAATGTATACAAAACATGAACATTGCAAACTTTAAAATCAGGATTCATTATTAAGCTAAATCTAAAAAAATGATTAAGAAATTTTGAAAAGAACAAGTCACCAATTATTTGGCAAAATAGAAAGCACCTCAAAAATTTATCCCAACGAAAAATAAATAAATAAATAATAACAATATCGCCGCATATACATTCCTAATGGCGACAAAATGTCGGGTCGTACGTTGAGTAAAGGGTGTCAGGAAATGATTGCTCCCCCCTGTACAGAAGAAACTGAAAGGAATAGAAAAAACAGACAAAACCACGCGAAAGAGCGTTTAATTTTGAATAAAAAACACTTGTTTTAATATCGGGTGTTGCCCCCATTTGCAGCTCTGACGGCCATTAATCGACGAGGGTATGATCCCAGAAGTGTCTCAAAGAGATCGGTATCATGACTCATTTCTTCAAGGACTTCGTTGATCTTTGCAGTCATAATTTCTGTTGAATACCGATTCTGAATGGGTTGTTCCAGCATTAAGGACTCCACCCGATCCTTCATGATGGATCCGACATGTTCACAGACATTAAGATCGGGAGAATTGCCAGGCCATTCATTATTTCCGAAAAAATCAATGTTATTGTCCTTAAGCAGTTGTTGAGTCGCAAGTGCTTTCATACAGGGGGCTTTGTCGTGAAGAAAGGTTGCCTGTTCAACATCCAAAACACACTCGGGGTCTTTCAAAAACGGAATTATATGTTGGGCTAAAATTACATTTCGAAAATAAGGCCCATCCCAACTGGTTCCTCTTGGTTTGATAACCCAGATGAGCTTCCGAATAGAGAACATAATGAAAACACCCACACATGCTGGATTTTTTACTATTTCTCGATACTTCTGGTCGTCTGGGACTTCATCAGGAGTTGTTGCCCAAACCCGATCATTCTGAAAATTTGGTTTTCTGGGGACATAAACGAAGAATTCATCGCTGACAACCAAGTGAAGGAAATCGTCTTCCGTCCATTCCTCAAGATAATCACAAAACCATAGCCGATCTTCAATATTAAGATCACTCTTCCGTGGCTTAGCTATTTCATGCCAAGCACTCAAGGCTTGGCGAACTCGAAATTGATGCACAAGTTACCGATTGACTATCTTACCACGACGGATAAGTATCTCTTTCGCTACCTCAGAGCAGCTCTTCTTTCGGCGCCGTGATGCAGCAAGCACAATGTCTTTCGATTCTTGAAATAATTTCTCCGGTCTTCCTCCTCGAAATTCTGTTTCACAATCTTCAGGATTCTTATTCCAATTCCTTTTGACAAAGTCTTCTGATGTTTTTAATCTCTCAGCCACCCAGTGTCGAGTTATGAAAGTTGCACCAGCTTCCTTTGCTTCACGAAATGTGACAGCTCGAATGCGGTCAAGAACTCGCTTTTTCTCTGAATCGTTCAAAATAGATGATGCCATGGTTTCTGTGGGGAAAAAAATGGTAAGAATTAAAATCACAGGAATAGAATATAATGGTTTTTGTTCAGATTTTAACGCTCTTTCAAGTGGTCTCTCCGGTTTTTATCTATCTCTTCTAGTTTTTGCTCTACATGGGGGCAATCATTTCCTGACACCCCGTACAGTGTAATTTTGGTTTACTATAACTATGATTATAATTACCAATTAATTCACATTCACTTATACGTTAATTACAGTTTCATTAAAGTACATTAATTACATCATATTAAATCATTACAGTTTATTACAATTGACCACAGTTAACTATAGTTTACAGTATTTCATATTTATATTAGGATAACTATTATTTTGAGATTTAACACAAAGTACATGGGCACACACATATATATATATATAATATATATATATATATATAACACGCATAACGATATATAACAATCATGCTTTTGGATTAGAAGTAAGCAAGAGAGAAGGTTTCGTAATTAGATGCTCGTCTTCCGTGTTTGTCAGCGGAATTCGAATACTTGCGTTAGCACGAACAAATATCTTGCGAGGAAATTAATAAAATAAAAAAATCAAAGTATACATATAAACATACTTACATGTAAGGTAATTATGTACGTCCTCAGTGGATATGTATGAATGCATAAAGTATTGTACACATATTGGTAGTTGCACCATAGGTTGACAATAGGTAGACAATAGGTAGCTGAATGAATAATTAAAAAAATAACAAGATAAGGGTCAAGAAAGGACATGGACGTATGAATTGAACAACATATAACTTGCGTTATGCGAGTTTGGTCTTTATGTAAAAATAAATAATTGAATATAAAGCTTATACAGAAATTATTCATTGTTCATTTATTTATATATATATATATATATATATATATATATTCTGCATGTTTTTTTGGAAAGCAAATGGGTTTTTATTAAAAAGATTCAGAAAAATGTATGAACTAATCAAATTAATTTAAAATTATCCTTTCTCTTTAAAGGTCTGATGAGGAACTGACTCGTGTTATACAATCTTTTCGTGATAGCATTGAAGAAATGCATGGCGTGGACCTGAATAAGGAGGTAGAAGTTTTACCGCGCATTCAACCCAGCGATTGCCACATCATGAACGAAATAATGTAAGCTTTTTATTTTCTTGTTTCGTGTAAGACCTTTTTTTCTTTTACATGTGTTTCGGGTAAGAAGAAGACTCAATGTATTTTCATCAATTTTTTAAATGATAGAAATCATGTTTTAAAAAATAGTAAAATTTTTTATATCCATCTTAAATTAGCTACAGAATTAGTGTCCATTACATTTTAAATAAGTTACAGAATACACAAACTAACATTATTGGAGACAACATTAATGAAAATATTCATTTTATATATACGAGCAAAACATCAGACAACACATTGAGTGCGCACAAACGGGAACCTTTTTTATATGTCTGCATACCATTTGATCATTCTACTCAGCGTGACACGGGTCAAATAATTTTAAAAAATGATAAATTCCTTTCCAAGTGACATGTGGATGAGAAATGAAAGGCAATACATACCACATACGTTAAGCTAAATTATCACTGGAATCGATAGGGATTCCAGACAATTTCGGAAATGTGTAGCTGTTCGAGAAATTTTACAATAACGTCACTGCATGGATGAGTCCCGAGTAAATTAAAATAGTACAGGCGGTCCCTATTTTTAAGGTAGATAGCTATCCAATGAATCCCTTCACCACCAACAACATCGGTATTCACAATAAAACCACAGCATTCTCTCGTAGTTGGCAAATTCAATGTTTCATTCTTCGCAAACACCAATAAATTTGGAGCGCGTGATTCGTTCACTATTCATTACTCTCTGAAGTGAATTCGCATCCATTTTAAAAGTCAGCGACAATGTCACTAAATCTGTCAACTTTTATTAGGGCTTTTGACTCGAGGTATACTAGTACTAATAGGCGCGTCTATCGGCTTGGCGAATTACAATCTGGCTGAGATGTTTCCACTCTGTTGTGAACTCAAGTGTGTATTTACACTAGCAGATAAGTCAGGTGTGATGTCAAACGGATAAAGGTTAAATTAATCGATGAATTCTTTCTGCGTTACCCCAATCCCGAGCTCATCACAAGCACCTGCAATATGGGCCAGATTACTATATGCTCTCGAGCAAAGCGGGAACACAGCGTCTGATGAATAATCCGTATCCAATGCCCTGCCCAACGTAAAGCCTTTGACGTATATTTTATATTTTTAAGGCCGAAATTCTCGAACTTAAAGGCATTCTTATTATTTTCCATTCACCGAAGCGTGATCCTGCATTCCAGTTAATATCCTTTTAGTAGAATTCCCATGGCCACGTTTTCTATCTGTTTGAAGGCCAACCCTGCTGGCACCGTGTATAGTTTGATCTGTAATCTGTTAATTGGGAATTTTCCCGTGGCATGTATTAAATTTTTCTCAATTTCTAATCGTTTTGGTGAACTTAATTTCACACAGCGTACGCGAAGGTATGTTTCCATAATATGAATCACAACTGGCTTTGCACCCTCTTCTTGATCAGTCCCCAGCGTTAAAAAATCTCAGGATTCGTGCCGGTGAGCTTTCTTTTCATATCCACCCAATTCACAAGCAACTTCTGGAATGTGAAGTCGGTATGCAGGCGTCCAAACACTCGTATATCTTCTTTTTAGAATTTTTAAATTTGTACTTTATACCACTTTCGTCTTTAGTCTGATAATAGCCCTCGGCAGTTAAAAAGGTATCCTTCGCTTCTATATTCAGCACATTTTCCAGATAGGCTCGTAGGTGAGAGTACCCCGTTCCTGCAGATATGTTGACCTGATTTAAATATACATCACACTGGTTGAATATTGAGTGCAGAAAGTTTGTTTCAGGGTATACACAGTCTGTTCCATCAGAATGGGCTATAAGTAGTTTAGCGTACATGTGCACACAGCTTGGATCAAAAAAGTAAGGGCCTGAGCTGGGTATCACGAATTCTATAAGAGCACTCGGGGAACTAATTGTGTTTAACGGATTAATCGTAATAAAGTCACTATGCTCAATAGAAACTTGAGTTGGGGGCATGTCAAAGAGGGACAGCTTCGATTTACAATATTGTGATCTACACGGATGGATGAAGCGTGCCATGACGAGTTAGAAATAATGCCACCTCACTGGACAAGTAGTAAACAGTCTATAATTCCTGAGAGCAATGTCCTCAGCTTATATCAGTTAAAGAAATGGCCAAACAGGTTTCAATCGCTTAGAACACTTCTTCTCCCCATCACCACGCATTTTTCTCTTTGCATCTTTGATGATTTCGTCACGTGTACGCTTTAATTGTTTTTTAGAGCTCCTGTAGGTTCAGCCCCTGCCATTATGTCATCCGCAGTGTTAAGACCTGATTGTAGCGCTTTCCTCCGAGGTGTCTGGCACCCTCTTCAGCACTGGGACAGCCGTACGTAGTATGGTTGAAAACTGGATCCAAGCCCATTCTCACGCTGGTAGCTCACACCTCGATAGACTGTGAAAGGCTTTCTGTCCATTATAACTCAGTGCGTCGAAAGTGCAGCTTCACTGTTACGCTCCCATCACCGAATGGGAAATTTTTGCCCTCAATCGTTCTTATACATATATTGAGATATTGGTTATTGGATTAGATGCGACAGTCACATAATGGGGCCTGTCATATGTAATACTCAAGCTCTTCCCTCTATGGTTGGGGATGTGCGTGATGCGCAGCAGGCGTGCCTGGGTATCCTCAACAAACTGGTACTTTACTAGATTGCTGTAAATATAGCACATGTCTGGGGGTGTAGAGCCAGCACCCAATTTCTCCAATTTCATCTGATACATTAGAATGAGCATGTCATGTTGTACCTCGTGAAAGGTATCTTTTTGGAAGGCTGATCGATATCGCCCTTGATTATAATTTTGAACAGCCCTTTGTCTTTAATATTTCTGTTATCCTGTGATTTTAGGATTAGAATATGAGCAGGGTTTTCTTTGTTTACGATTTCGTATACTAAATCAGCCGTAAGATTTGAGTTCATTAACCCTCTAACGCCGACTGGGTCGAATACGTACCGTTTCAAATACAAGCATTTAGACTTACCTATAAAAACGTTTGGCGTTAAAGGGTTAAATTAATGTTAAGTTTCTCACAACGTCCTCGCCCCCACCATAACGGCCCAGACCTAGTGATACTACTGTACTGTAATAACGTGCATCTCCAATCCTGGCGATACGTATGGGTTCATCCCGAGTTACCCCCGCTTTTTCACACTCATCTCGGTCTCTAAGAACCGTAAAAAAGGGTTCTTTATAATTAATATTTAAAAAGAGGGTGTCCAGCTGAATTTCGCATATTCCCACCTCATACGAATCACGACCCAATTCATTGGGCCCATGGAGTTCTATTACAAAGTTGGCCAGGGTGTTGTTAGGATGTACAGAGAGAGAAGAAGAGAACGGTATGTGACGTAGAAATGGTTGGGCGCTATGTTGCATACTATTTAAGCTTCATTATTGCAGCAGCTTTTATATAGGTGTTGAAGCTTTCTGGGTACCCTAGCCATTTCACCAGGTAAATTTTTTTCTTTCCTGAGGGTTTGCTTCCTAAAAATTTTCCAATTTTAAACGCATTTTTTCCTAAATTAAATGTTACTTTGTGCAACATCTCGCGGTAAAAGCCTCCTGCGATTTCTTCCCCATTCAAATCTTCAATGTAATACAGTATTATCTCGCCTTTAGATCTCATAGCCCTAATTTAAAAAATCTCACGTGTCCAATCTTGCTGAAACCCCTTCGCGAATTTATTTCCCGAACGCGACAGACTTACATATTCATTGATTTTGAAACGCGCAGAGTGTAGCAGTGTTCTACGAATATCTCTTCTCACATCAGGCTCTGTGCGCCTACCTCTTCCTAAAATCTCGTTAGGCGTTGTCCCAATCGTGCGATGGTGTGAGCGGTTGTATGATGATGGAAATGATTACAGAATGTCTATATATCTGTATGTGTTTTCATGTGTAAAATAGCGATGCATGCGTTCCTTTATGGTACGTTAAACTCTTTCAGCTAAAGAGGCCTTATGTATACAGTGCCCGCGAAAAGTATCCGATCACCCTTGAAATTTGTATTTTTTACATAAAAAACAATGTTTAAATGTATACTAACCTTATATTAGTATTTTGTCATCTGTCCTTTGGTTTGGATGACTTGTTCTAGACGTTTTGGCATGGATTTAATCAAGTTTTGACAAACTTCCACTGATATTTCCTTGCACCATACCTTTTTGATGGCCTCTTGTAATTTTTCGACTGAGCCAGTGTCGTGGCATTCAACCTTATTTTTTATTATTAGCCACAGATTTTCTATCGGATTGAGATCTGGACTATTACCAGGCCAATCCAAAATATCAAATTTATTGTCAATAATCCATTTTGTCACTATTTTGGCCCTGTGACATGGTGCACCATCATGCATGTATGTTTTTGTCCTTTGGATTGCCATTGCCATTGGAAGTTTATCCTGTAGCATTGCTAAATACCGTGCACCATTCATAGTTGTGTTCTTCGGAAGAAAATATAAGTTTCCACGCCCATAGTAACCGAAACAACCCCAAACCATCACACTTGGAGGGTGTTTCATTGTCTTTAGGGTGTATTTAGGGTCCATCCTATTTGAGCCAATAGGCCGGCGAACCTTTTTTGGACAACTTCTGAATGTCAAAAATGTCGACTCATCGCTAAATAAAACCTTCTTCCAGTCATCAACAGTCCAATGAATGTATTTTTTACAAAATGCGACACGTTTTTTACGCATTTTTTCATTAATGAACGGTTTCTTAGCAGCATGGCGAGATGGTAATCCGAGTTCTTTTTGGAGCCGCTCCTGGATAGTTCGTTCAGAACACCAGATAACAAATTATTCATATTAAATTTTATTTCTTTCGCAGTTATTGTTGGGTTTTTCAATACTAAACGTTTCATAAGTTTGTCTGTTCGCGAATTTGTTTTTCTCGGTCTGCCAGATCGTTTTTTAGGACTGGCGTGGTTAGGCCACCATTGTTCTTAGCCCGTGAAACCCATAAATTAACGGTACTTTGGGATATGTTTAATTCCTTAGCTATCTGTCTCTGTGATTTCCCACATGCATGCAAAGCAACAATAGCACCTCGACAATCACTCTTAAGTTGTTTTTTAGCACACATTATATATAAATTTTATTTACCACCACTTTCTGTAAAAAAAAAAAAAAATCAAGAAATTTACACAAACAGTGAAATCTGACAAATTTGAGACACAGCCACCCGCAACGAAGGCTACTAGAACACTAATTTGAGAATGCGTTGGATAGCTCTCATATCAGCGAGCAACCTCAAAGTTACCAGATGTCGCTAGAACAAATAGAAAGTGAATTACGTGTCTCTGAATATCAAGGGAAAATATTGTATTTTCTTGAGTGATCGGATACTTTTCGCGGGCACTGTAGAATTGGGAGTGTAGTAACTGATATGAAACTCTGTCAGCATGTTCTGAAAGCTCGGCCTATAAATTCTTTCCCCATATCCGTAAAAAATAGCCAGGAACCCTATCTTCTTTCAACATCAACGTTTTGGTGGCTTTAGCAACTGTTTCAGGCGATTTATTTTCAGAGGAATTAGCCACAGATATCTAGAGAATACATCTATTACACTGGGGAACAAATTTCAACTTTTTGTCTATTGAATTAGATTTGACAGTTACTTCTAGGTAATTTGGGTGCGCTGAGCACGAATTTTTACTCGGTTTTGCTCTATCAGGTCCTGATTTTGCTCAACACCCCTCCTCTTTCGTCGTATTCATAAAAAGGTTTTTTTCTCAATACTCGCTGTCTTTTTGCAGTTACACATTATGCAACTAGGTTTTTATCTAGGTATTTGTACCTATTGTTATGGTATTGTTGTATTATGTATATTTTTATATGTAACACCCTAAAAATATTTTTAATTTTGTCATTTTTAACCCATTTTAATATTAGTAAATTAAGCTAAAAATATCATAGAATTCTAAAATTTTCTCGAGCGTTCCTGTTCTCTGTAGAGTATTCTAGAGGGACAACTAAAATATATAAAAGCGACTCGTTTCCAGAGTTAATCAGTCAATTCAATCAGTCAGTCAGTCAGTCAGTCAGTTGAGTTAGTTAATTAAGTTTGGGCATTAACATAATTTTGAATTGGCATATGATTTAGTGAGTAATTTTGTCATCGTGATTTAATATAGTTGATTTAATTAGACGTAATTTATATTGTACCTACTCATCCGTGTTTCTAGTTTAATTTCATAGATTGTAAGTACCTATTTCATAATAAGTACCTATTTAAACTAATTTTTGTGTTATATTTCAGATTTTCTTAAATTTATATGAATTAAGGGCTTTAAATACCTTTACAAATTGGCAGAACAATCAAGCAATATGTCATCAAGCACTAGAAAGTTCAAATGCAAAAACAACCCTGATTCCTTCTGTTATATATGTGGAAATTTTACACTTCCACATCAACGAGCAAATATAACTGACTTCGTAAAAAGAGCTTACTTAGCTTATTTTGGCATAAAACTGGGGGACCAAGATAAATCGTGGGCTCCACATAAAGCCTGCACTATATGCATTGAAAGACTGCGACATTGGACGAAGGGTTCGGATTCAAAAATACCTTTTGGAGTTCCGATGGTAAGTTTATGATTTCATAAAACTACGTAATTTAATCACTAGTATACTGTAACTTACCTAAATGTAATTGTAACTTAGGTACATAAACAAAAATTTACAGAAAATGTTTATAAGAATCTCAAATATTGCATAAGGTTGAAACACATAGAAATGTTAAATGTTTGGGTGATAACTTTTGATAAAATTCATAAAAACAAGTCTCTCGTCGCTTTTGTTAACGCTTTACAATTTTTTTTCCATATCAGGTGTGGCGAGAGCCTACTAACCACGAGACCGATTGCTACCTTTGCTTTGTCAAGACTTCGGGCTTCACTAAGAAAAATAAACATTGTATCGAGTACCCAAATTTCGACACCGCGATACGACCTGTGCTACATTCAAATGAGATCCCCATTCCAAAATTTAAGGGTCTGCCAACTCAAGAATTAGTTGAAGATGTTCCTGAAAATATTGTTATGCACTTTGAGGAGTCAGACACCGATTTTGACCCCAGCGTATTTGAAAGTCAAAACGATCCGCAAAAGTTTAACCAGGCCGAGTTGAATGATCTTGTAAGGGATCTAAATTTGCCAAAAAAGGCTGCGGAAATTTTAGCTTCAAGACTTAAAGAGAAAAACTTGCTTACTTCAAACACATACATTTCATTTTACAGAAAAAGAGAAGAAGAACTTGTTAAATATTTTAGAACAGAGGATAGTTTAGTATATTGCTGCGACATAGTTGGTTTGTTAAAGAAGATGGGGGTTGAGTCTTACGATGCAAATGATTGGCGCTTGTTTTTAGACAGTTCGAAAAGAAGTCTTAAGTGTGTGTTGTTGCATAATGGCAATCTATACGGCTCGATACCGATTGGGCACTCAACAAAATTAAAAGAAAAGTATGAACATATAGAAAAGGTTTTAAATCTTATCAAATATAGGGAGCACGAGTGGATCATATGTGTTGACTTAAAAATGGTTAATTTTCTGCTAGGACAACAAGGAGGGTATACTAAATATCCCTGCTTCCTTTGCTTATGGGACAGCAGAGCCAAGGAAGAACATTATTTCAAACAAATCTGGCCAGCACGAACATCACTTACTGTCGGAGAAAAAAACGTAATTAATCCACCTTTAGTGAGCAGAGATAAAATCATATTTCCTCCTCTGCATATAAAACTAGGCCTCATTAAACAATATGTAAAAGCTTTAGATACGAACGGCGAGTGTTTCAAATACATAACTTCAAAATTTCCAAGTTTAAGTTATGAAAAAATCAAGGCGGGAATTTTCGACGGTCCACAAATAAGAACAATGATTAAAGACAGCAATTTTCCTAATGTCATGAATGAACGCGAAAAAAATGGCTGGTTCTCATTCGTGGACTTGATAGAAAACTTTTTAGGCAATTATAGGGCAGATAACTACGAAGAAATCGTAAAAAAACTTTTAAGGGACTACAAAGAGTTAGGTTGCAATATGAGCATAAAAATGCATTTTTTGAATAGCCATCTTGACCAATTTCCAAGTAATTTAGGTGATGTAAGTGACGAACAAGGGGAGAGATTCCACCAAGATATCAAAATTATGGAGGAACGGTACCAAGGCCGCTGGGATTCCCACATGATGGCTGATTACTGCTGGTGCTTGAAAAGAGACCTGCCATCAACAAGCAAATACGCTAGAAAGTCTTACAAAAGAAAATTTTTGCCACAGTGAAAGCTTCATATCTGTTTGTTTTTTTATTTTAAGTCATTTCTATCGTTATAATGTAATTTTACTGTAGTTTGAACTGCTTGTATTCATGAAACTTGAAAAAAAAATTTAACACATGACTTAATTTTTTAGTCCTAATTTGAAAAATCTGGAAAATGGCACATAGGCTGTCGACAAGAATCAGGACCTGATAGAGCCAAACCGAGTTGAAATTCGTATTCAGCGCACCCAAATTACCTAGAATCAAGTGTCAGATATCATTCAATAAAATACGTGTTGCCCAGTGTTATGAATAGGATGTAGCGGTAACCATCGTATACACTGAATATCTTTGCATGTCTGTTAAATCTGCTTGCCAAATAGAGTCAATCGATCCGCTGTTGTCTTGGCTGTTTTAAACCTTTTTCTCACAGGCTTATGAAGTGTATAAGCGTCCTGCTCCCGCAAACCTCTCACATCTTTTTTCCTTACTCCGTAAACACTTCTGTACAGTCTATCAACGCCTCCGTAGGAGGCTGGGTTAGAAATGTCATAATAACGTCTTCTTAATATGTTAGCCTTTTGCTATTTTAGAGGCACGTATATAGGGTTGACTGTTGTTGTTGTTTGACCTTTCTTTCTCCTCTTCAGAGTGCTAACGCTGGGGGTGATGGATTGTCAGTTGTGGCACAAACGAGGCATGTTCCAAGTCTTTTAACCTGTTAGATTTCCTATCAATGTTTTGGGACATTTATTTGTTGTAGTCTTGCTTTAATATGCTTCCATCCTGATAATGAGGGTCTATCCCACTTTCTCACCAGATCATGGAAGATGTGACGATATTCGAGCCCTGTACTTTGTTCCTTCCACAGTGATCTCAACTGTATCGGTCCACTCTATGTTGGGATCCTCACTCAATAGATTATAAAGACTTAAACCTTTATTCCTCAATGTATGTGGGAGACTGCTTTTTAATACATACTCGATATGTTGTGGGGCCGACCCATTATTCTTTGGTTGGTCAGCTTCAACGGCGGACACAAGTTCTATGTCGCCATGCTCATCGTTGTCCGTGTATGCCTAATAACCACGGGGACCTCTGTCGGATTCTTATAATTTTCGTACTCGTGAAGAAATTGCTGCAGAGCTTCTTGGTATAAGATTCTTTTCTCATCAGGTGTTTTTTCACTGTTTAATAGGGCTAACAATTCGCTTTCCATTCTTTTAATCCTGCATTTATGGCCGTCTAGAACCGTGTGTGGACTCTTTGAACTTTGCAGTGAAACATGCACCTCGTGTGGAATCACTACCACTTTCTTCATTATATTAATCTACTCAGTAAAGGCCCAAAACTGAAAATAAGATGGGGAGGAAAGACCCCCCTCTTTGTACAATAATTCTTTTTTCTTCCCCACAGTCTGACTTTTACGAGCGAATGTACGTATAATGTTCTTGTAACGTCGTAGGCAAGCATTCTGAGGGGGTTTATTGATACAGTGCAATTTATAACGTTAAGACAGATTTCACAGATGCATTTTAAAAAGTCTGAGTCGCTATTTTAAGCAAACATCTGTTTCATTGCGCGGGGCAGGCGATGATACATTTTGATTAATTCATGGTATTTCTTTAGCCTCTTTGTCATTCTGGAATATTCACCGTTTCAGGCTCGTGTAGAAATATATTCGTTCTTAGAAGCACCCTAAACGTGTTACGCGGATGAAGGTCACAAAGTAAATATCCGTAAAGTTGACTTGTAGCTTCTTTATAAACTTCCAAAAACTCCTTACGCTGATTCGGGAACATTTGATTGGCTAATAGCCCAATTTGTGACACATCTTTACGTTGTGCAAATAAGACTAGGTATTGTGTATTTAACGACAGATCGCGCATGTATCTATTTTTGAAAAATAGTGTAGTAATGCCTAGTTAAGAATATGAATTTTGTTTAATTAAGATAATGTTTAATGTAAATCATTTACTAATAATTATGGAATTACGAAAAAGTATGTTTGTTAGATTTAAATTGTTTAAAATGGATAGAGTTGGCAATCCTGAACAGAGGCCCACAGAGCAGACTACCCCCACAAGGGAGTCAGTCTTCTAGGCAACGCGTTACGCGTAAAGTTGGCTTCATGTAACGTAAAGTTTAATTAATTGTTTGTGTTCCTCTCCGACGTAAAATGTTATCGTAAAATTCCGTACTCGCACCCCCCTAAATTACTTAAACCATTTTCGGAGTTAAATAAATAATAAAAAGTGTTAAAAGAGTGTTAATAAACTCCCCCTTTGTTTTGTAACGGCTTTTCATAGTCACGGCGTGGCTACCAGAATCTTTATATGGTACGGCGAAAAAGAGTGTAGAGAAAGCAAACGATAAATGAAATAAAGAGCCGATAGAAGAGTAAATAATGAGAAGAAAGTAAAAAATAATAAAGGGTGAACACTATATTTGGTGGCAGCGGTATGATTTGCAAATCACAAAAATCCCAGTAATTTATCGTTTCCAAGTGAAACTAAAAATTTGCATAGTTATACTAAATAAGAATAGATAATATGCACTCAAAAATACACGTAACCTACTGTAAACAAACAAAACATTGCCTAATTGAGAGCGGTCGCTTTGTTTGTAAGCGAACCTCTATACAAATATCCCTACGTAACCGAATGAAACTGCATTATATCCTGACATAATTTTGTAATTTTTTTCTATGCAAATGCTCGAACTAAAAAAAAGGACATTTTTCATTTCTAATACCCAAATTAAAATATCAAATCAAAACATCTTTTGTAATACAATAAATTCCAAATAAAAATTTTACCATTGTCATTGAACTGGAAGAAAGAAAGAAATAAAAATCGGCCTACCTATAAAAATAACATTGAATGCATTTATAAAACGTAAATATAGGCTATGAAAAGAATTTTCTGCACAAATTTTTGTAATTCTTAAAAAATTATAATAATATCCAAATTTCGTAATGCATAACATTTGTGCTTATTAAAGAAAAATCTTATGCTTATTTATGTTAAACCAATTAAAATTTTGTTAAATAACTAAGAATTTAATACTCAATAGACATATACCGTAGTAACGGTTAATCTCCGAACAATATTTAACGATAGGCCTACAAGAAATCCTTCAGTACAATACAATAGCCATTTTACCAAATATGTCGGAATTGTCGTGAAATGAACGAAAGGAATGGGGAGGAAAAAAAATAGATAATCAGCCTACCTACCAAATTTTATGAGAATAAAAATATATATAATTATATATATAACTAATATATACGTATAAGTTAATAAGTAAGTATATAATTAATGAGTATATAATTAATGAGTATATAAAAAAAATAAAAAAAAAAAAAAAATTTCACAACACAATTTCTCTATTTCAGTTAAACGAATTCTGCTTATTTTGAAATTTAACACAATCCTATACGGCCAACTCTGACAAATTTAATATGTTTAAGATTATTTTTCGATTGTCCCTTAAAATGTAACGTAATCCTATTTTAGCGCGAAGCGAGCGAAGCAAAAAGCCCGTAAACCTATATAAACAATCAAATAATCCTATTATTATATACAAGCAATCGAAATATAATCAAAAATCTACCAATGAAGCCCAGAAAATTTTACATGTTCATGAAATGTTTTACAATCGGTACAAATTTTCGCTGAAACATTTTGACAGGACCGTATAAAATTTATTTATTTATCATTATTCTGATCACAATTATCACTAATTCCAAAAGTTTAAACACAAAAAGTAAACAAAGGTAAGCTGAACAGGCATAACAGTGGAAGAGACGAAAAAAAGAAAAATTGAGCCCTCAGGCAGCACGATAAATTTTCAAAACTATGTCCTCTCCGACCTAATGAACGAAATTTAACGTAATAATGACTCGCAATATTGAGTCGGACAAGTTTTTCTACCGACTCTGTAACGACTAAAATAAGTTTTGAGTCTAGACTCGATCTCAAACAACAAATTTTGATGCGCAAAAATTTTGAAGCGACGTGACTCAGAATAATTTGGAAAACAATGGGCGCCATTTTGAAATTACATTTATAATGAATTTTAAGGAATGAAAATCGAAATTTGCCTGCAAACGGGGTAAACTTTGCATTTACATATTTTAATAATCGAAATAAAATATTCATTAACGCTATTGGCTATTTTACCGGGACGGCAGAATTTTAATCGAAATAATAGCACGTGGGTAAGCCTCATACAAAATATGATGTAAGACCGCCGCTAGCCACCAAATAT
Source organism: Bathynomus jamesi (assembly GCA_023014485.1). Taxonomy (NCBI): domain Eukaryota; kingdom Metazoa; phylum Arthropoda; class Malacostraca; order Isopoda; family Cirolanidae; genus Bathynomus; species Bathynomus jamesi. The sequence continues at coordinate 80,890 of JAJOZX010005034.1, read as the reverse complement.
AGTGAACACCCTTTATTATTTTACTTTCTCTTCATTATTTACTCTCTATCGGCTCTCTATTTCATTTATCACTTGCTTTCTCTACTCATTTCAACACTACTTTACAATTATATTCATGGTAGCCACGCCGAGCCAAGACTATGAAAGTCGTTACAAAACAAAGGGGGAGTTTATTAACACTCTTTTAACACTTTTTATTATTTAACTCCGAAAATGGTTTAAGTAATTTAGGGGGGTGCGAGTACGGAATTTTACGATAACATTTTACGTCGGAGAGGAACACAAACAATTAATTAAACTTTACGTTACATGACGCCAACCTTACGCGTAACGCGTTGCCTAGAAGACTGACTCCCTTGTGGGGGTAGTCTGCTCTGTGGGCCTCTGTTCAGGATTGCCAACTCTACCCATTTTAAACAATTTAAATCTAACAAACATACTTTTTCGTAATTCCATAATTATTAGTAAATGATTTACATTGAACATTATCTTAATTAAACAAAAATTCATATTCTTAACTAGGCATTACTACACTCGATTGTGATTGATGAAGAAAACGCTTATGTTAAGGTGGTGGGTGAACACTGTAAATGTCTCGGCAAAAGTTTTATCCATTTCCAACATGAGCGAATACGTCGAATAGCACTATATAACTTTATGCACAAATTTTGAGAACACCTCCCCCTTTTCTTTAATGATTTTAAGCATAAAAACAGTCTTACCACATCCTGTAGGGCCAGATATAATAGATGTGGATAGGCTCGCTCGTGAACCTGAATTTTTCTACGGAATCCATCTCTAACACGTCACACTCCTAAGTGGGTCATTTACAAAATATAATAAAATTTAAATGGTGTTCCTTATATTCTACAATCTTGTTTTTCCTCTTCCACAGAACCATGAATGACGATGAGGTAGAGCATCATGTCCCCATCATCGATATTACAGACGACCCCGATGACAGTGTAGTTACGATCACAGACTCCACTCCCGCTGACGAGCCCACACCAGCGACACCTGTAATACCACCACACGACAATTCAATGCGGAAGCATGATGAAGAGCCTTCCACGTCAGGTATAAAGCGTGCCAGGAATGCACCGCTGTTAGACCCCCAGTAATAAAGCCCCAACCCTCTACGTCTTACGACACAACCTCCACAATAGTTCCTTCCTCAATAAAGTTGTAGTCTCTTTTTCCTGTTCAATTTCAGGTACATCTTCACAACAGCAGCAGCTTCTCGTTCTGTCAAGGATGGCATAACATTCGAGTTGGTGCGCACCGCCACTCCCACCACATCCCTGACTAGAAATCGGTACGTAGTCAGGGTTGACCTTATATCCATGTATAGCAATGGTGTTGAACACGGACTACTGCGCGTAGTTGAACGTATTGTGGAGTTTGTCCTTCAGAACCGCGACGAACGTGAAGTCAGGACGAGGCTGTCCTTCGGGTTCGGGTCAGATGACGGGGATGTAGATGATTTTTGGGTAGTAATACCATTCAGACCCTTAGCAGCTGTGGATATACAGTATATATTAGGCCGTATAATGCAGGCCTCTCAAAGTAGTATAGCCTTGAATATGGACAACTTCACGGTAGATATTGACCGTGTGTTCCGTGTTGCAGGTCATAGTGCCACACCTTATACTCTTAATTTCATTTCTCAGGCTATTTACAGGCGGCATATGAACGCCGATCGTGGTTGCGGATTTATAGCATTAGTCTTGGCCCGTATGTTTACTGTACTAAATACACGGACGCAAAAATTTGGTTGCCTACAGTTGTGCAGCGTGTCCGTAAACTGGCTTCAGATTGCAAGCTTGAGTTTGATTATAATATGGGTCCTGAAGGGCTGAGAAGGGAAGAGCAGGAAATGAATGTTCGTATAGTTGTATTTGGAATGGATGTACGTCGTAGGAATGTGTATGTTTTTAAAAGCTGTGTGAGAAATCGTACAAGACCCCTACTTATTTTAGGATTGTCACGTTCAAAGTATCTCCTCATCCGTAATATAAGGGCTCTTTACGCCATTTATGATAAAAGTCGAAAGTATGGACGACATCATGAGTTGTGTAAAGGATGTCTCGAGTTTGCGGATGATACAGTGAAACATTGTAAAGATTGTCACATGGTATGTGCGCAGTATAAACGCTCCAAATGTGAAAGACGTGTGGTTCAAGCTGTGAAGAGGTACTGTGATGTATACAGATTCACATTTTTCAATAATAACTGTTTTGAGCTCCATAGGTCAATTGGCACGTGCAGGAAAATGAGAATCTGTGAATGTGGTATGTTTCATATGATGGATAATTGGGCGAATTTCAAGCATAGTTGTGATAAAATTCATTGTTTTACATACGATGAGAAATATAAGACGGTTGGAGTAAAGCATGTAGAGTATGTTATATGAAAGATGCTAAACCTAAAAATAGACCTTGTATAACTGTACTACGATATAGAAACATATACGGTTGCTGAAACTAAAAAGGTTATCCCACATCTACTTGTAAGTCAGACTATCTGCGATGAGTGCATGGAGGTCGAATGTGATGAGTGTCACAAATGTGGTAAACGGACAAATGTTTTTAACACGATTGCACACGACAGTTCCGTGAAGCTCTTTGTGTCGTATATTGTCAAGTTAGCGGACAAGTTCAAAAAATGACTGTGTATATTCTTGCCCATAAAGGGGAAAAATCTGACACACAGTTCCTTTATAAGGAGCTGCTTGAACACGAGTCATCAGAGATATTTACAGGTGATCCTTCAAGAGAGGAAACAAACTTATACAGATGCAAATAGGTAATGTACAGTTTAAAGACACTTTATTATTCACACCTTGTAAATTAACCAAGCTACCCAAGGTAATGGGCGTAGCCGCCGAAATTTCAAAAGGGTATTTCCCTTACTCATTCCTTCCTAGAGAAACTTTAAATTACGTGGACTACTCCACCCAAACATTACTTTAACTATGAATGTATGAGTACAGGTGAACGTGAAGATTTTGACCGCTATTATAACAGTTTTAATGAATCTAATCCTCACAATATAGCTGATGAATGTGAGCGTTGATGCGTGAATGATATGCGCGTTCTTAGAGTATGTTTCGAGGCCTTTAGAAGGATGTACATAGACCGTTTCAAATGCGATTCGTTGCAAGTCGCAACCACAATCGCCTCTTTGTGCTTTACGGTGTTCAGGAACAATTTCATGCCTAAAGATATCTTAGACGTCATTCATAGAAATAACCCTAGCATTTTTGTGCACAAGGCTATTTACTTGCTCATACACATACAGCAGCAGACAGGTGTATACATAAAGCATACCCGCAACACGGGGGAAGTACCAATTATGGTTTATGGTCGTGTTTTTTGGGTCGGTGGTTTGAGTGAAAACCGTGCCACTGGTGAGAAGACTGTGTACACCTTTAACGGCTGTTGGTGGCGCGGATGGCCACGTCGTGAGTGCAGGATCGTAGGAGATATCCATGGTAGATCTCCTGCCGACAGTCTAACATGGACACACACCCGCGGTCAGCTTATAGGCTCCAAGTTCACTCACAAGATCTTGTGGGAGCATCAGTATAATGCACGGATGGAAACAGATGGACAGTACAGTGTAGAGATAAACACGATCAAGCGTTCAATGGTGCTGGAGCCTCTCAAATACGATAACTTGTTCGGAGGGCGTACAAATCCCTTCAAGCTATACTTTTCACCTGCGGAGGGTGTGAAACTCCATTACTACGACTTCTGCTCTTTATACCCCTAAGTGATGAAGAAAAATCCGTACCCCGTAGGTGCACCTGAAAAACTGGTAGGACCAGCCCTGCCCACCATCGAGGATTTCTCAGCAAATAGATCCTTCAACGAGTCAGAAATAACGACCCGTCGGTTCGCCTGTTTAAGTGTGATACCCTTAGCCTTCACGATATATTTCATATCCTCCCCCACCCTCACCCGTACCCCATAAGTTTTCGGACCTGTTGAGACAAATGAGTCGGCGTATGCGATGTCTCCATACTCATCCTTGATCTCATCAGTCAATTCTCCGAGGAATTCCCCAATAGGCGGCATGTATTCACCCTCCCTCGCTGTGAATATTACACTATCTGTGTCGGCATACAGAACCCTCCGCCCAAGAGAATGCAATAGATCCCAACGTTTGATGCGCGCGAATGCCGTTGTGAAGCTGGCTACAAGTATGTTTGTAACATGCGATGTGTCTGCAGCCAGTTCCGTAATGTTGTACTTTATTATGTACGTATTACCTACATTCACGATCTCCATGACCTCTTTATCGGGAGCGTTGGCATAATCCCACACCTGGTTATAACTTTGGGCAAGGTGAACGTTCCCCTTGCCAGTATTCTGTGCAAATTTTCCCCACAGGCTAAGACACAACTTTGTACTAAAGCGCTTCCCTGGGTTCTTTACAATTTGGGAACGGTCAAATTGTATCCCTTCACGGTCACGTTAACGTTGAATATAAGCCGATTTTTAATCTTCGGTATCAATTCCTCGTGGATACCCTGATGCTATTCCTCGTGGATACCCTGATGCTTCTACCTTATCCTTCAAAAAAAGTGTTTATATATGGCGTGAAAAGGTTGGGGAACTTCTGAAACCTCCACACCTCATATATCTTCAATATTCTAGTCATGGCGAACGGCTAGGGACATCTCAGGGCTTGTATATACGCCTCTGATTTTACGCTAGTTGGCTGTGTGATTACAAGTCCCATTGTTCTCCTCTGCGCACTTCACGCACAGAGGAAACATAAGCTTGTGATCTATAACGACGGGTGAGACCGGTATCCATAAATCGCGAGGTGGGAGCACGTCTACAGAAGAAAGACCGAAATAGTTCGTTCTCTAGTATGCTTGGAAGATGAGGGTGACCAACCACCCCAACTGACTGTAGGGACCCACAATTTTTGGGATCAGAAGCTGGGAGGCGTGAAGGAACTTAGGGGTACGAAGGTATGCCGTAACACCTATAGAAAACGTTAACAGTTGCCTAGTACCTATGATACCGTACCCTTTGGCTACCATAATCCTTGATTTTATATATATATATATATATATATATATATATATATATATATGTGTGTGTGTGTGTGTGTGTGTGTGTTTACTTGTTAACGATATGTTTATTTTATTTATTACACGTATTTGTGTATATATATACAGCTTGAATAATTTGATGATATTTTTATTAAATAAATAGTGTTTCAATTAGCGTCTCATTTTATCCTTTGTGTGTGTGTGTGTGTGTGTGTGTGTGTGTGTGTGTGGTGTGTGTGTGTGTGTGCGTATGTACAGGAAAAGTCCTAAGCTTCTCTCCCTGTATGATCGACCAATGGTCATGTGACTCCTGCGATATCGCTACCCCTGTGTGCTCAGTTGACCGCTGCATGCCCTGGATCTCAGACGCGTATTTGAAGAAAGCTCACGTAGACGAAAAATAGTGAACCCTCCTTTGAGACTCTTAAAGCTACATTCAAGCGAGTGAAGCTTGAGGTACAAGAGGTTCAAATACTCTACGGCTATTCTGGCGAGAGCAATGCAGGATTTCGTTGTACAAACGATGTAATGGACTATTTTGTTATAATGTTATAATGTTTCAGACCAGCAAAGACCCTAGGATCCACTCATGGCTGGTCTACCTAACTGTGTTCGTAATTGTGCATTGTGTATGTCCTCCCTGGTGGCGGAGGGGACCTACAATTTTACGTGGGTTCCGAACCACAAGAACATAAGAAATTTATGTAACAACTGCCTGTACATTGGCAACGACCAATTTTTACAAAACTAAATTATTATCAATTTAAAACTAATTAAATTATCGATTTAAAACTAAAGATAGAATCTCTGGATCCAGAGGATCAAGTCATAATAGACTACTATCCACAAATATGTTACACTCTATATCTATTTATAACGGACATGCAAATATATCAGATCCAAAGAATCCAGTCAATTTCATTACGGTATCCATCAATACTAGTACCTTGCCAACGAAAAATAAGTCACGGTCCATATTGATTGCGGACCAAGTCAAAATTTACGACCATACACATTACAATATATATACTTAGGAGGAAAAGTGTAGGTGTGGCTGTAAAGACTGGACAGTAATGTAGAAATGTGTGTGCACCCATCTTGGGTCTCCCATTTCAAGGTGTTTGTGGGGCAAGTGAAGATCATGAGTTTTTCAATACCTCACAGTACTAGAGGGGGCACCGCTCGGCAGAGGAATCTCTTTAAATGGGGTGTGTAAGGACAGAGAGTAACCTCTAACCGAAGATGCTGCCTCCCTATATCCCACAACACTTGTGTTGAGCTGTGGGATCTATCACCACAAAGCCTTAATTTTACTACCTTAAACTATACCCAATCTATCAACATATGCGACTAATCGATTTTTAAATATGTTTATAGACATGCTACTAATTACTTCTACCGGCAAACTATTCCAGCTATTTACTATTCTATGCGTAAAAAAGTTTCTCGCAGCTGCTGTCTCGAACCTTCTACTTGTCAACTTACACCCGTTATTTCTAGTCCTATTATATTGAGATATTTCGAAAAAGCTATCTCTACGTTATCGAACCCATTCATAATTTTGAAAACCTGGATTAGATCACCCCTTAGCCTCCTAGTCTCGAGTGTAGTCAATTTTAACTCCATAAACCCATCCTCTACGACTTTGACCTAAGCGACGGAATCATCTTAGTTGCTCGTCTTTGAACTCTTTCGATTTTGTCTATATCTTTGCGCATATGCGGATTCCAAAATTGGATCGCGTACTCCAAATGGGGTCTAACTAATGATTTATAAAGAGGACCTATAATATCGCGCGATTTGTACTCAAAATTCCGAGCTATAAAACCTAACACTTTGTTCGTCTTATTGACCGTTGCTGTACTTTGTTTCACTACTTTTAAATCACCAGTGAATATAACTCCTAAATTTTTTCCTGCTCTACGCTTGGTAAATCTTTCCCTGACATACTATACGCAAAATTACCGTTACGCGAACCTATATGCAAAATTTTGCACTTATCACCGTTAAATCTCATTTGCCATGTGACTGACCAATCAACGATTTTATTCAGATCTTCCTGGATTTTACCTCTATCTTCGTCATTAATCGTCCTACCACCCAGCTTCGTGTCATCCGCAAACTTTGAAACTGTACTGACTTGGCTGACATCTAAATCGTTAATATATATAAGAAAAAGCAAGGGGCCCAATACAGAACCCTGAGGAACGCCACTCGCTACATTAGCCCAACACGACTCCGCTCCATCAACGACCACCCTCTGTTTCCTACCTCGCAACCACTCTTCTATCCAATTTATTACTACACCCCTGATTATTCCATGAGCCTTAGTTTTTTCAATGAGTCTTTTGTGCGGTACGATGTCAAACGCTTTTTGAAAATCTAAATACTCTACATCAACCGCCCGATGTCTATCGTAAACGTCAACCACGCTTTGGAAAAATTCTAAAAGATTAGTTAAGCAAGATTTGTTTCGCCTAAAACCGTGCTGCGTATTTCTAATTAGTTTATACAATTTTAAGTGTTCCACTATACGATCCCTAATTATTGATTCCAGTAGCTTACCTACAACAGACGTTAAACGGATTGGCCTATAATTTCCCGCCGCACCTTTATCGCCTTTCTTAAAGATAGGTGTTACGTTTGCTAACTTGAAATTATCTGGTACGCACCCCTCAGAAATAGACGCATTAAAAATCTTTGTTAACGGCACAACAATGCTATCTTTTAATTCTTTTAGTTGTATGGGATATATGGAATCCGGCCCCGCTGATTTATGCGTTTTCATTTTATCAATATAGCGCATTATCTCTCCTTCACTAACCACGATATTATCCAAAATATTACCATTATCAAAAGGTATTATGTCTATGACCGTAGGGATATTCGTTACCTCTTCTATAGTAAAAACTGACGTAAAAAATTCGTTTAGCAAGGTAGCCATTTCTTTGTTTTCAGAAACTAGATCTCCGTTTACATTTTTCAAAGGCCCCAAGACACTCTTTACTGGATTTCTATTATTGACGTATTGAAAGAATCGCTTGGGGTTTTCTTTACCGTCACGAGCTATGGAGATTTCAAATTCAAATTTCAAATTTTGTAGGACTACTGTAAACAGCATCATATCTGAAGTATTTTTACCACTACATTAATATATATTTTACGAGGTTTGCAGTGAGGTTGTGGCTAAAGGCTTGCGTGAATTTTTAATAGAATTTAGAGACGAGTATCGCCTGATAAACAAAAAGGAAAAATATCGGAACATGTTTCTCTCAAATAGTACGCCGGAGTGTGAATAAATGTGTTTAGTTCGTGAAAATACCTTTGAACGAAAATGTCTGGTGCGCAATCTGGGAAGTGGGGGTGATAAAACATTAAAACCGATATTACTTCATGTATCGCAAATGGAAAAATTCTCAAAGCACCTACCCAGTGTAATGGGATACAGGTATTCACATGATTCTTTCACGTTAGAACAACACCGTACACGATTCATCAACTTATGGTGTGACTCACTCCTCCACACCTCCCGTCGAGCCGATCCGCCCACCTTTGGCTCATAGTCATCTCAGAGCTTGAACCGACTGGACGTGCACTCCTCACAATAGAATACGATGGGGCTTCCTTTTAGTAGCATTCTCAATGCCGTGTACGATGTGTCCGTGACGAAGTCATTGCGCGTGTTCAGTTGTAAAGCCGGTGCCATTAACTCTGTACTTGAAACAATTTGTAGACAAACAAACTCTAGTAAACGGAATGTTATTTATTTAAGTGTTGATGAGATGAATAGAGTCTTCGTGATAGTTAAGAAATGGAGCGAGGATCGCTATAAAATACCTCTAGGTGTAAGTACAAGAAGAGAACAAATTAGTGATAACCCCTCATGAGCCATTGTTTTTACGTTGTGTATAAATAGCGGGCAGCCATGCGAACATAATTAAAAGCGTAGATAGTGGACGAAGCAAGTGGCTGTGGTGTTTTTCTTTATGGTTAAGGTATGATTTGATATTATTGTTGGTGAAGACAAAATGAAATGTAATTTAGGGGTAAAGCGGAGTGAGTAGAAGGCGGAGTTCTGAAAGTATTTTGTGGCTGATGCGGTCGTAATAGGGAAATGAAAAATATTGTACGTTTTTTTTAACGGTGGGAACTTTAAGGGGGGTTGATAAATATTATTAAGAAAGTTTCTGGTTAAAGATTGTAACAGATGTTTTGGGAAGGAGTTGTTAATGCTAAAATTGTGAATGAATTCTATTTCGTGGTGGAAGGATAGGTACGAAGAGCAGAGATGATTGGCGCGGTGGATTACAATTTTCATACTGTTTATTTTATATAGCGAAGAGGTGTGGCTTAAGTAATTAGTACCTAGGCCTGTGTACGTAGGTTTTCGATATATGGAGGTGCTGAATTTGTTGTTTTGTTTTGTTATTGTAATATCTAGGAAGGGTAGGGTGTTATTGGATTCATCTTCTTTGGTGAACTTAATGTTTTTGTGTTGGGAATTAACGTAGTCAAGAAAATGGGGACGTGGTTGGCAGTGTGAAAAAGGAGAAAGGTGTCATCAACGTATCTTTTATATAGGTGTGGTTTGTAATGGGTGGGACAATGGAGCAGCCAGTTATTTTCATGATGGCTGAGGAAGATGTTGGCTAAAGTGGCACTTAAGGGGGATCCCATAGCCAGTGAATCGGTTTGTTGATAAAGTTGTTGGTTAAAAAAAGAAATAGGTGTCTGAAGAGGCAAGCGTAAGCAGTTTGGTAAATTCTTGTGAGCCTTTTTCCATCAATCGGAGCAGCTTGGTCTTCACATTCTTGATTGGCTGTGATGGAATGTTAGCACGATTCCAAAGGTCAATGAGTGTTTGGCATACCTCCGGAAGAATATCCCTGTTGCTGGTGTACTTGTTCTCCTTCAAGAAGAGGAAATGCCTTGCAACTTGTATACGGGTTGGAAGTTCAGACAGAGGAAGCTCTGATAGTGGAGAACCAAAGACAATGTGGCTGGCAGATCCCCGTGTTCTTTGCGTGCTCATTGTACCAGCAAAACTCAACAAGTATCACACAGGAACACTGAAACAAAAACACAAACGTATAAATAAAAAATATATATGATTATGAGTATATATATATAAGGCTTGGTTTATTGGTAAACAATAAGTTTACCAATATATATATAAAAATATACTGCACACACACATGTATTATGTATATAAATATCCATAGGTATATATATATATACCCTAAGACATATAACAAACTTATAAACAATGTAAAACACAACAAAACAAAGAAATGTGTATAATGTATATATCACAAAACGTACCTTTCGTTAGTACCTTGGGGTTTTTGAATACCCCATCCACAGAAAAAACACTTATTTCTCTCAAGCGAGCTAGTGTAGAACTAAGAAATTCCAGGGGATGACTCACTGAGAATAATTAGAAAGCTGCCAGAAGTACCATGTCAGTCAGTGTTGCCAACTGTAATTAACAAGAATTTTGTATTTTTTACATGCGAAAAAGGAGGTGTTCTGCTTGTTGCAGAATTTTTTTTATTTCTTTTCTGAAATCAGCAAGGTGGATTGTACAAAACCCGAAATGTGCCTCCAGATCGCTCATGACGCTACACGCTAATATACAGTATACTATATTACGTAATAATTACGATGAACAAATCAAACGCAAATTTCTCTGATTCACGGCCCACCAGTCTTGCTTTAGACTAATGACTTTCATAAGATGGAAGAGGTTTAACATAGTTCGCTTAATAGGTTACCACTTAAAACAATGGATAAACTATCTATTAGTGAGACGACCGTGACTTCCTCGAAATGCGAGCGCGTGAGAGGTTCACTGAGGAATTTGGTCATTAGATTCTTCACGTAGGATATATATCACAAACAACAATATTGACAACAATTCCCAACAATTACTTAATATCAATCATTGCATTTGAGCAAATAATTTAGACCTGCGTCAAAATAACAGGTATCATGCCATGATTTGGGATATTTGCCGAATTAGTCGTTCTCTATAGTCTACAGTATAAATTGAGACGGTATAATGTAATGCCCAGCTAATATTATGATGACTAGGATTGCTCCATAACCATCCCAACATCCCGAAACTTGCTCCATTCTGCTTCTTAATCATTTGTATTTTAAACACTAAAATGTAGCAGAAGTGACATAATAATGGACGTCATTGATTGTGTTAGAGCAGTTATGTGCACCAATCCGAACACACCTCCGCTGCCATAAGGACCGCCCATTTTATACCTAACAGACTAGCTTGGGACGAGACAGAAGCGTGAGACTTCTTGTAAGCACTGTACATGTTAAAATTAACTCGTTAAAATTGTACATGTGAAGTGAGGTTGGAGGTATGTTTTTTCCGAAATTTTTATTTTCTTAAATTTTCTCTTCAAAATAATTTTCTCTTCAAAATTAGGGTGCGCGTTATACGCCGGGAAATACGGTACATACAACCAAGAAATAATAATCTTACAAGAAATATACAGTTTAAACGAGGAATATATATATATATATATATAACCTTATTAAACTTGTTTGTGTTTCGTGCGTCGTCGGTCTTCTCTTTCTTCACACGAAGTTCAAGCTGGTGCCCCGCCTCTAGTCCTGGCTTGGTGGAGGAGCGAGTTGCTCTCTTGCACTCTCCACCGTACATAGCCAGGTACAACAGGCTAATCTGGTACTGTCCTGAGCCAGGCATCTTGTCTTTTCTTGAAGACTTCAACTTTGACCCCTGTAATGTTTCTGAGGTCCTTTGGAAGATGGTTGAAAATTCTTGGGCCCCTGACAACCAAGCTATTTTCTTTCAGAGTTGAAGAGGTTCCTTGTCGAGCCTTTAATTTAAACACTACACATTCTGCCTTTCCTATTTCCCAGCGTTCTCTGGATGGTAATTGGGTTTAGTTTTAGGTTTCGCACCAGTTTTTCCATAATTTTCCAAATGGAGATTATGGTGTACCTCTCTCTTCTTCTTTCCATGGAGTACAGATTTTGTTTACGTAGTCTTTCCAGTAGTTGAGTTCTTTACAGCCATCAATCTTAGCTGTGAAATGTCTCTGCGTTTCTTCTAGTTTATTAATTTCTTCCTTTTTATATGGGGACGTCAAAACTGAACAGTATTCAAGTTTTGGTATGAACAGTGTTCTCAGCAGGGGAATCATTACTGTCTTGTCCCTCCTTTTGAACGTTCTTAGTACCTGTCCCGCGACTCTTTTTGCTTTGTTTATTGCTATCTGATTTTGTGTCTCGAATTTGGCATCATCTGGTCATTATTACCCCCAAGTCGACCGCTTTCGTGCTTCTCTGAATTTCTTTTCTATCTGGAGCATAATATGCAGTCTTTTTAAGTTCCTCATTTCTACCATATCTCAAGAGCTGAAATTTATCGGTGTTAAATGTCATATTGTTGTCTTCTGACCATCTGTATATTTTTTTTGTGTCCCTCTGCAAGGCCTCTACTTCGTTTGCATCGCTGATTTTTCTGCGGATCTTTGTATCGTCCGCAAATGATTTTACTATACTGTTGCTGTTTACTCCACTCTCTATGTTTGTTAGCATGATAATGAACAGGAGTGGGGCCAGTACTGTACGTTGTGGACTGAGCTGCGTACTTCTGATTCTGATGATGATACACCTTCAATTTTGACCATCTATAATCGTTTTCTGAGGAAGTTGTAGATCCATTTTCACACTTTCCTGTTATTCCCATATGTTTCATTTTATGTGTTATTATCCCATGATCGCATTTTTCGAAAGCTTTAGCAAAATCCGCGTATATGACATCATAGTTTTCATTCACTTCAAGTGCATCTAGGACATTGTTATAAGGCTTTTAAGTTGTGATAGCCATGATTTTCCTTGATCGGAATCCGTGTTGATTTTCGTTGAATCTTTCCAATGTCTCCAAGAAATCACAGATTTTCTCTGACTATTCTTTCAAATATTTTGGTGAGGTGGAACGTCAAGGACACTGGTCTATAGTTCTTTGCTTGAGATCTATCCCCGCCTTTATATATAAGGACGATATTTGCTCTTTCATTTTTACAGTTTTTAATTAATAGTGCGTTCCATTTGTCCGGACCTGCAGCTGAATGTGATTTCATTTGCCCTATACCTCTTGCTACATCTTCTGGGATAAAATCGAAGTCTGTTATACATTCTCCTTGCAATTTCTCTTTGAAGAATGCATCTATGTCAGGTATCGCTTTGTCACTTTTTCGGGCACTGAAGATCGATTCATACTGGGCTCTCAATGTTTCAGATATTTCTTTTAGATCGTCTGTTAGTTCATTATTTCCTTTCCTTCAGGGCCCGATAGTAGCGCGAGTTTTCGTTTTCCTTTTCGCATAGCTGTAGTAGTATTTTGGATTTTCCTCCATTGCTTTTACCCCCTTTTCCTCTTCCCTCACTGTATGGCCCTTTATCAGAGTTTGTATTTCCCAATCGATTCTCTCCAGTTTTTCTTGTATTACTTTCCTGGCATTGTTGTCTCCGCAATTAGCTAACTTCGTCGCTACTCTCTTTCTTTTGCGGAATATTCTTCTCTTTTGCCTCTCTAGCCAGTTCCTCTTTCCTTTTGGCTGTGCTTTCGGAGCATATTTTTCCAAAATTCTCAGCGTCTTTTCTTCCAAGGTTGTTAGCATTTCCTCAGTTGTTTTATTCTCGAAATCTGTTCTCCACTCTATTTGGGCCATGTGTGATCTGGTTTCTTCCCAATTTATGGTCTTGGAATTTAAGTTAAAAGCCCCAAATTTGCTTCTTCCTTTCGTATGTGTATTGTCTTTTAAATTTATCGCCATATTTGTTGATAACTCGATTATATTGTGGTCTGAGTTAATAGTTGGAGTTATTTTTATCCGCAATCAAGTTCGTGTTATTTGTGATCACCAGATCTAGCAGTTAATTTTCCTGATATTTTCTGTTATCTCCTGTGTCAGCATAAACTCGTTTGTGAGAGCCATCAGCATTTTTGCTTGCTCCTGGTCCTCTCTTGTGCCCCCCTTATCTTGCTGTATAAATGTATTTCTACCCACCTTTTTGTATTTTATAAATGGGGAATTAAAATCGCCGCAGAGTATTATATTAGGGGATGGAGAGTTTACGGACTTTATTAGGGTTCTGATATCATCAATGGCATCCGAAAATTTCTTGTAATGCATCGGGAGATTTTAATGACTAAGTTCTCTGAAGAGAGCAAGGCTCGAAAGAGAAGATAAAGACTGTTTCTTACTGTAATTTACTGCTAAAATGTACAGGTAATGCTCAACCTCGAAGTCTAATTCTGAAAGAACATGGAAAAAATTTTGTGGGTTTATATACCCATAATTTGCTAACATCATTATTTTTAAATGTTGAAAAGGCTGTATTATTTTTGCACAATAGTTAAAAATAAAGTAAACTTTTTTGCTGTGACAATGTTTAAACAGATAAACAGGATATAGGAAGAGGAAGCCATATTTTTTATCTTAAACCGCGTATTTTCAGATCTGATGTTTTCCTGATCCGCCGAGTTAATTAGAAGTGGAAATTGAACTATGCATCTTTATACTAAGATATGCATATGAGCAAAAATTAAAGGTTTAAGATTTACAATTAAATGCTTAGGCAAGACATGACTTCATCTTTAATAACGAACAGAGAATGTATACAAAACATGAACATTGCAAACTTTAAAATCAGGATTCATTATTAAGCTAAATCTAAAAAAATGATTAAGAAATTTTGAAAAGAACAAGTCACCAATTATTTGGCAAAATAGAAAGCACCTCAAAAATTTATCCCAACGAAAAATAAATAAATAAATAATAACAATATCGCCGCATATACATTCCTAATGGCGACAAAATGTCGGGTCGTACGTTGAGTAAAGGGTGTCAGGAAATGATTGCTCCCCCCTGTACAGAAGAAACTGAAAGGAATAGAAAAAACAGACAAAACCACGCGAAAGAGCGTTTAATTTTGAATAAAAAACACTTGTTTTAATATCGGGTGTTGCCCCCATTTGCAGCTCTGACGGCCATTAATCGACGAGGGTATGATCCCAGAAGTGTCTCAAAGAGATCGGTATCATGACTCATTTCTTCAAGGACTTCGTTGATCTTTGCAGTCATAATTTCTGTTGAATACCGATTCTGAATGGGTTGTTCCAGCATTAAGGACTCCACCCGATCCTTCATGATGGATCCGACATGTTCACAGACATTAAGATCGGGAGAATTGCCAGGCCATTCATTATTTCCGAAAAAATCAATGTTATTGTCCTTAAGCAGTTGTTGAGTCGCAAGTGCTTTCATACAGGGGGCTTTGTCGTGAAGAAAGGTTGCCTGTTCAACATCCAAAACACACTCGGGGTCTTTCAAAAACGGAATTATATGTTGGGCTAAAATTACATTTCGAAAATAAGGCCCATCCCAACTGGTTCCTCTTGGTTTGATAACCCAGATGAGCTTCCGAATAGAGAACATAATGAAAACACCCACACATGCTGGATTTTTTACTATTTCTCGATACTTCTGGTCGTCTGGGACTTCATCAGGAGTTGTTGCCCAAACCCGATCATTCTGAAAATTTGGTTTTCTGGGGACATAAACGAAGAATTCATCGCTGACAACCAAGTGAAGGAAATCGTCTTCCGTCCATTCCTCAAGATAATCACAAAACCATAGCCGATCTTCAATATTAAGATCACTCTTCCGTGGCTTAGCTATTTCATGCCAAGCACTCAAGGCTTGGCGAACTCGAAATTGATGCACAAGTTACCGATTGACTATCTTACCACGACGGATAAGTATCTCTTTCGCTACCTCAGAGCAGCTCTTCTTTCGGCGCCGTGATGCAGCAAGCACAATGTCTTTCGATTCTTGAAATAATTTCTCCGGTCTTCCTCCTCGAAATTCTGTTTCACAATCTTCAGGATTCTTATTCCAATTCCTTTTGACAAAGTCTTCTGATGTTTTTAATCTCTCAGCCACCCAGTGTCGAGTTATGAAAGTTGCACCAGCTTCCTTTGCTTCACGAAATGTGACAGCTCGAATGCGGTCAAGAACTCGCTTTTTCTCTGAATCGTTCAAAATAGATGATGCCATGGTTTCTGTGGGGAAAAAAATGGTAAGAATTAAAATCACAGGAATAGAATATAATGGTTTTTGTTCAGATTTTAACGCTCTTTCAAGTGGTCTCTCCGGTTTTTATCTATCTCTTCTAGTTTTTGCTCTACATGGGGGCAATCATTTCCTGACACCCCGTACAGTGTAATTTTGGTTTACTATAACTATGATTATAATTACCAATTAATTCACATTCACTTACTACGTTAATTACAGTTTCATTAAAGTACATTAATTACATCATATTAAATCATTACAGTTTATTACAATTGACCACAGTTAACTATAGTTTACAGTATTTCATATTTATATTAGGATAACTATTATTTTGAGATTTAACACAAAGTACATGGGCACACACATATATATATATATATATATATAACACGCATAACGATATATAACAATCATGCTTTTGGATTAGAAGTAAGCAAGAGAGAAGGTTTCGTAATTAGATGCTCGTCTTCCGTGTTTGTCAGCGGAATTCGAATACTTGCGTTAGCACGAACAAATATCTTGCGAGGAAATTAATAAAATAAAAAAATCAAAGTATACATATAAACATACTTACATGTAAGGTAATTATGTACGTCCTCAGTGGATATGTATGAATGCATAAAGTATTGTACACATATTGGTAGTTGCACCATAGGTTGACAATAGGTAGACAATAGGTAGCTGAATGAATAATTAAAAAAATAACAAGATAAGGGTCAAGAAAGGACATGGACGTATGAATTGAACAACATATAACTTGCGTTATGCGAGTTTGGTCTTTATGTAAAAATAAATAATTGAATATAAAGCTTATACAGAAATTATTCATTGTTCATTTATTTATATATATATATATATATATATATATATTCTGCATGTTTTTTATGGAAAGCAAATGGGTTTTTATTAAAAAAGATTCAGAAAAATGTATGAACTAATCAAATTAATTTAAAATTATCCTTTCTCTTTAAAGGTCTGATGAGGAACTGACTCGTGTTATACAATCTTTTCGTGATAGCATTGAAGAAATGCATGGCGTGGACCTGAATAAGGAGGTAGAAGTTTTACCGCGCATTCAACCCAGCGATTGCCACATCATGAACGAAATAATGTAAGCTTTTTATTTTTCTTGTTTCGTGTAAGACCTTTTTTTCTTTTACATGTGTTTCGGGTAAGAAGAAGACTCAATGTATTTTCATCAATTTTTTAAATGATAGAAATCATGTTTTAAAAAATAGTAAAATTTTTTATATCCATCTTAAATTAGCTACAGAATTAGTGTCCATTACATTTTAAATAAGTTACAGAATACACAAACTAACATTATTGGAGACAACATTAATGAAAATATTCATTTTATATATACGAGCAAAACATCAGACAACACATTGAGTGCGCACAAACGGGAACCTTTTTTATATGTCTGCATACCATTTGATCATTCTACTCAGCGTGACACGGGTCAAATAATTTTAAAAAATGATAAATTCCTTTCCAAGTGACATGTGGATGAGAAATGAAAGGCAATACATACCACATACGTTAAGCTAAATTATCACTGGAATCGATAGGGATTCCAGACAATTTCGGAAATGTGTAGCTGTTCGAGAAATTTTACAATAACGTCACTGCATGGATGAGTCCCGAGTAAATTAAAATAGTACAGGCGGTCCCTATTTTTAAGGTAGATAGCTATCCAATGAATCCCTTCACCACCAACAACATCGGTATTCACAATAAAACCACAGCATTCTCTCGTAGTTGGCAAATTCAATGTTTCATTCTTCGCAAACACCAATAAATTTGGAGCGCGTGATTCGTTCACTATTCATTACTCTCTGAAGTGAATTCGCATCCATTTTAAAAGTCAGCGACAATGTCACTAAATCTGTCAACTTTTATTAGGGCTTTTGACTCGAGGTATACTAGTACTAATAGGCGCGTCTATCGGCTTGGCGAATTACAATCTGGCTGAGATGTTTCCACTCTGTTGTGAACTCAAGTGTGTATTTACACTAGCAGATAAGTCAGGTGTGATGTCAAACGGATAAAGGTTAAATTAATCGATGAATTCTTTCTGCGTTACCCCAATCCCGAGCTCATCACAAGCACCTGCAATATGGGCCAGATTACTATATGCTCTCGAGCAAAGCGGGAACACAGCGTCTGATGAATAATCCGTATCCAATGCCCTGCCCAACGTAAAGCCTTTGACGTATATTTTATATTTTTAAGGCCGAAATTCTCGAACTTAAAGGCATTCTTATTATTTTCCATTCACCGAAGCGTGATCCTGCATTCCAGTTAATATCCTTTTAGTAGAATTCCCATGGCCACGTTTTCTATCTGTTTGAAGGCCAACCCTGCTGGCACCGTGTATAGTTTGATCTGTAATCTGTTAATTGGGAATTTTCCCGTGGCATGTATTAAATTTTTCTCAATTTCTAATCGTTTTGGTGAACTTAATTTCACACAGCGTACGCGAAGGTATGTTTCCATAATATGAATCACAACTGGCTTTGCACCCTCTTCTTGATCAGTCCCCAGCGTTAAAAAATCTCAGGATTCGTGCCGGTGAGCTTTCTTTTCATATCCACCCAATTCACAAGCAACTTCTGGAATGTGAAGTCGGTATGCAGGCGTCCAAAACACTCGTATATCTTCTTTTTAGAATTTTTAAATTTGTACTTTATACCACTTTCGTCTTTAGTCTGATAATAGCCCTCGGCAGTTAAAAAGGTATCCTTCGCTTCTATATTCAGCACATTTTCCAGATAGGCTCGTAGGTGAGAGTACCCCGTTCCTGCAGATATGTTGACCTGATTTAAATATACATCACACTGGTTGAATATTGAGTGCAGAAAGTTTGTTTCAGGGTATACACAGTCTGTTCCATCAGAATGGGCTATAAGTAGTTTAGCGTACATGTGCACACAGCTTGGATCAAAAAAGTAAGGGCCTGAGCTGGGTATCACGAATTCTATAAGAGCACTCGGGGAACTAATTGTGTTTAACGGATTAATCGTAATAAAGTCACTATGCTCAATAGAAACTTGAGTTGGGGGCATGTCAAAGAGGGACAGCTTCGATTTACAATATTGTGATCTACACGGATGGATGAAGCGTGCCATGACGAGTTAGAAATAATGCCACCTCACTGGACAAGTAGTAAACAGTCTATAATTCCTGAGAGCAATGTCCTCAGCTTATATCAGTTAAAGAAATGGCCAAACAGGTTTCAATCGCTTAGAACACTTCTTCTCCCCATCACCACGCATTTTTCTCTTTGCATCTTTGATGATTTCGTCACGTGTACGCTTTAATTGTTTTTTAGAGCTCCTGTAGGTTCAGCCCCTGCCATTATGTCATCCGCAGTGTTAAGACCTGATTGTAGCGCTTTCCTCCCGAGGTGTCTGGCACCCTCTTCAGCACTGGGACAGCCGTACGTAGTATGGTTGAAAACTGGATCCAAGCCCATTCTCACGCTGGTAGCTCACACCTCGATAGACTGTGAAAGGCTTTCTGTCCATTATAACTCAGTGCGTCGAAAGTGCAGCTTCACTGTTACGCTCCCATCACCGAATGGGAAATTTTTGCCCTCAATCGTTCTTATACATATATTGAGATATTGGTTATTGGATTAGATGCGACAGTCACATAATGGGGCCTGTCATATGTAATACTCAAGCTCTTCCCTCTATGGTTGGGGATGTGCGTGATGCGCAGCAGGCGTGCCTGGGTATCCTCAACAAACTGGTACTTTACTAGATTGCTGTAAATATAGCACATGTCTGGGGGTGTAGAGCCAGCACCCAATTTCTCCAATTTCATCTGATACATTAGAATGAGCATGTCATGTTGTACCTCGTGAAAGGTATCTTTTTGGAAGGCTGATCGATATCGCCCTTGATTATAATTTTGAACAGCCCTTTGTCTTTAATATTTCTGTTATCCTGTGATTTTAGGATTAGAATATGAGCAGGGTTTTCTTTGTTTACGATTTCGTATACTAAATCAGCCGTAAGATTTGAGTTCATTAACCCTCTAACGCCGACTGGGTCGAATACGTACCGTTTCAAATACAAGCATTTAGACTTACCTATAAAAACGTTTGGCGTTAAAGGGTTAAATTAATGTTAAGTTTCTCACAACGTCCTCGCCCCCACCATAACGGCCCAGACCTAGTGATACTACTGTACTGTAATAACGTGCATCTCCAATCCTGGCGATACGTATGGGTTCATCCCGAGTTACCCCCGCTTTTTCACACTCATCTCGGTCTCTAAGAACCGTAAAAAAGGGTTCTTTATAATTAATATTTAAAAAGAGGGTGTCCAGCTGAATTTCGCATATTCCCACCTCATACGAATCACGACCCAATTCATTGGGCCCATGGAGTTCTATTACAAAGTTGGCCAGGGTGTTGTTAGGATGTACAGAGAGAGAAGAAGAGAACGGTATGTGACGTAGAAATGGTTGGGCGCTATGTTGCATACTATTTAAGCTTCATTATTGCAGCAGCTTTTATATAGGTGTTGAAGCTTTCTGGGTACCCTAGCCATTTCACCAGGTAAATTTTTTTCTTTCCTGAGGGTTTGCTTCCTAAAAATTTTCCAATTTTAAACGCATTTTTTCCTAAATTAAATGTTACTTTGTGCAACATCTCGCGGTAAAAGCCTCCTGCGATTTCTTCCCCATTCAAATCTTCAATGTAATACAGTATTATCTCGCCTTTAGATCTCATAGCCCTAATTTAAAAAATCTCACGTGTCCAATCTTGCTGAAACCCCTTCGCGAATTTATTTCCCGAACGCGACAGACTTACATATTCATTGATTTTGAAACGCGCAGAGTGTAGCAGTGTTCTACGAATATCTCTTCTCACATCAGGCTCTGTGCGCCTACCTCTTCCTAAAATCTCGTTAGGCGTTGTCCCAATCGTGCGATGGTGTGAGCGGTTGTATGATGATGGAAATGATTACAGAATGTCTATATATCTGTATGTGTTTTCATGTGTAAAATAGCGATGCATGCGTTCCTTTATGGTACGTTAAACTCTTTCAGCTAAAGAGGCCTTATGTATACAGTGCCCGCGAAAAGTATCCGATCACCCTTGAAATTTGTATTTTTTACATAAAAAACAATGTTTAAATGTATACTAACCTTATATTAGTATTTTGTCATCTGTCCTTTGGTTTGGATGACTTGTTCTAGACGTTTTGGCATGGATTTAATCAAGTTTTGACAAACTTCCACTGATATTTCCTTGCACCATACCTTTTTGATGGCCTCTTGTAATTTTTCGACTGAGCCAGTGTCGTGGCATTCAACCTTATTTTTTATTATTAGCCACAGATTTTCTATCGGATTGAGATCTGGACTATTACCAGGCCAATCCAAAATATCAAATTTATTGTCAATAATCCATTTTGTCACTATTTTGGCCCTGTGACATGGTGCACCATCATGCATGTATGTTTTTGTCCTTTGGATTGCCATTGCCATTGGAAGTTTATCCTGTAGCATTGCTAAATACCGTGCACCATTCATAGTTGTGTTCTTCGGAAGAAAATATAAGTTTCCACGCCCATAGTAACCGAAACAACCCCAAACCATCACACTTGGAGGGTGTTTCATTGTCTTTAGGGTGTATTTAGGGTCCATCCTATTTGAGCCAATAGGCCGGCGAACCTTTTTTGGACAACTTCTGAATGTCAAAAATGTCGACTCATCGCTAAATAAAACCTTCTTCCAGTCATCAACAGTCCAATGAATGTATTTTTTACAAAATGCGACACGTTTTTTACGCATTTTTTCATTAATGAACGGTTTCTTAGCAGCATGGCGAGATGGTAATCCGAGTTCTTTTTGGAGCCGCTCCTGGATAGTTCGTTCAGAAACACCAGATAACAAATTATTCATATTAAATTTTATTTCTTTCGCAGTTATTGTTGGGTTTTTCAATACTAAACGTTTCATAAGTTTGTCTGTTCGCGAATTTGTTTTTCTCGGTCTGCCAGATCGTTTTTTAGGGACTGGCGTGGTTAGGCCACCATTGTTCTTAGCCCGTGAAACCCATAAATTAACGGTACTTTGGGATATGTTTAATTCCTTAGCTATCTGTCTCTGTGATTTCCCACATGCATGCAAAGCAACAATAGCACCTCGACAATCACTCTTAAGTTGTTTTTTAGCACACATTATATATAAATTTTATTTACCACCACTTTCTGTAAAAAAAAAAAAAAATCAAGAAATTTACACAAACAGTGAAATCTGACAAATTTGAGACACAGCCACCCGCAACGAAGGCTACTAGAACACTAATTTGAGAATGCGTTGGATAGCTCTCATATCAGCGAGCAACCTCAAAGTTACCAGATGTCGCTAGAACAAATAGAAAGTGAATTACGTGTCTCTGAATATCAAGGGAAAATATTGTATTTTCTTGAGTGATCGGATACTTTTCGCGGGCACTGTAGAATTGGGAGTGTAGTAACTGATATGAAACTCTGTCAGCATGTTCTGAAAAGCTCGGCCTATAAATTCTTTCCCCATATCCGTAAAAAAATAGCCAGGAAACCTTTTCTCTTTCAACATCAACGTTTTTGGTGGCTTTAGCAACTGTTTCAGGCGATTTATTTTTCAGAGGAATTAGCCACAGATATCTAGGAAATACATCTATTATGAATAGGATGTAGCGGTAACCATCGTTATACATTGAATATCTTTGCATGTCTGTTAAATCTGCCTGCCAAATAGAGTCAATCGATGCCGCTGTTGTCTTGGCTGCTTTAAACATTTTTCTCACAGGCTTATGAAGTGTATAAGCGTCCTGCGCTCCCGCGAAAACCTCTCGACATCTTTTTTCCTTACTCCATCATTGTAAACACTTCTGTACAGTCTATCAACGCCTCCGTAGGAGGCTGGGCTAGAAATGTCATAATAACGTCTTCTTAATATGTTAACCTTTTGCATATTTTAGAGGCACGTAGATAGGGTTGACTGTTGTTGTTGTTTGACCTTTTCTTTCCTCTTCAGAGGTGCTAACGCTGGGGGTGATGGAGTTGTCAGTTGTGGCACAAACGAGGCATGTTCTAAGTCTTTTAACCTGTTAAGATTTCCTATCAAATGTTTGTTTTAGGGACATTTATTTGTTGTAGTCTTGTTTTAATATGCTTCCATCCTGATAATGAGGGTCTATCCCACTTTCTCACCAGATCATGGAAGATGTGAACGATATTCGAGCCCTGTATCTTTGTTCCTTCCACAGTGATCTCAACTGTATCGGTCCACTCTATGTTGGGATCCTCACTCAATAGATTATAAAGACTTAAACCTTTATTCCTCAATGTATGTGGGAGACTGCTTTTTAATACATACTCGATATGTTGTGGGGCCGACCCATTATTCTTTGGTTGGTCAGCTTCAACGGCGGACACAAGTTCTATGTCGCCATGCTCATCGTTGTCCGTGGTATGCCTAATAACCACGGGGACCTCTGTCGGATTCTTATAATTTTCGTACTCGTGAAGAAATTGCTGCAGAGCTTCTTGGTATAAGATTCTTTTCTCATCAGGTGTTTTTTCACTGTTTAATAGGGCTAACAATTCGCTTTCCATTCTTTTAATCCTGCATTTATGGCCGTCTAGAACCGTGTGTGGACTCTTTGAACTTTGCAGTGAAACATGCACCTCGTGTGGAATCACTACCACTTTCTTCATTATATTAATCTACTCAGTAAAGGCCCCAAAACTGAAAATAAGATGGGGAGGAAAGACCCCCCTCTTTGTACAATAATTCTTTTTTCTTCCCCACAGTCTGACTTTTACGAGCGAATGTACGTATAATGTTCTTGTAACGTCGTAGGCAAGCATTCTGAGGGGGTTTATTGATACAGTGCAATTTATAACGTTAAGACAGATTTCACAGATGCATTTTAAAAAGTCTGAGTCGCTATTTTAAGCAAACATCTGTTTCATTGCGCGGGGCAGGCGATGATACATTTTGATTAATTCATGGTATTTCTTTAGCCTCTTTGTCATTCTGGAATATTCACCGTTTCAGGCTCGTGTAGAAATATATTCGTTCTTAGAAGCACCCTAAACGTGTTACGCGGATGAAGGTCACAAAGTAAATATCCGTAAAGTTGACTTGTAGCTTCTTTATAAACTTCCAAAAACTCCTTACGCTGATTCGGGAACATTTGATTGGCTAATAGCCCAATTTGTGACACATCTTTACGTTGTGCAAATAAGACTAGGTATTGTGTATTTAACGACAGATCGCGCATGTATCTATTTTTGAAAAATAGTGTAGTAATGCCTAGTTAAGAATATGAATTTTGTTTAATTAAGATAATGTTTAATGTAAATCATTTACTAATAATTATGGAATTACGAAAAAGTATGTTTGTTAGATTTAAATTGTTTAAAATGGATAGAGTTGGCAATCCTGAACAGAGGCCCACAGAGCAGACTACCCCCACAAGGGAGTCAGTCTTCTAGGCAACGCGTTACGCGTAAAGTTGGCTTCATGTAACGTAAAGTTTAATTAATTGTTTGTGTTCCTCTCCGACGTAAAATGTTATCGTAAAATTCCGTACTCGCACCCCCCTAAATTACTTAAACCATTTTCGGAGTTAAATAAATAATAAAAAGTGTTAAAAGAGTGTTAATAAACTCCCCCTTTGTTTTGTAACGGCTTTTCATAGTCACGGCGTGGCTACCAGAATCTTTATATGGTACGGCGAAAAAGAGTGTAGAGAAAGCAAACGATAAATGAAATAAAGAGCCGATAGAAGAGTAAATAATGAGAAGAAAGTAAAAAATAATAAAGGGTGAACACTATATTTGGTGGCAGCGGTATGATTTGCAAATCACAAAAATCCCAGTAATTTATCGTTTCCAAGTGAAACTAAAAATTTGCATAGTTATACTAAATAAGAATAGATAATATGCACTCAAAAATACACGTAACCTACTGTAAACAAACAAAACATTGCCTAATTGAGAGCGGTCGCTTTGTTTGTAAGCGAACCTCTATACAAATATCCCTACGTAACCGAATGAAACTGCATTATATCCTGACATAATTTTGTAATTTTTTTCTATGCAAATGCTCGAACTAAAAAAAAGGACATTTTTCATTTCTAATACCCAAATTAAAATATCAAATCAAAACATCTTTTGTAATACAATAAATTCCAAATAAAAATTTTACCATTGTCATTGAACTGGAAGAAAGAAAGAAATAAAAATCGGCCTACCTATAAAAATAACATTGAATGCATTTATAAAACGTAAATATAGGCTATGAAAAGAATTTTCTGCACAAATTTTTGTAATTCTTAAAAAATTATAATAATATCCAAATTTCGTAATGCATAACATTTGTGCTTATTAAAGAAAAATCTTATGCTTATTTATGTTAAACCAATTAAAATTTTGTTAAATAACTAAGAATTTAATACTCAATAGACATATACCGTAGTAACGGTTAATCTCCGAACAATATTTAACGATAGGCCTACAAGAAATCCTTCAGTACAATACAATAGCCATTTTACCAAATATGTCGGAATTGTCGTGAAATGAACGAAAGGAATGGGGAGGAAAAAAAATAGATAATCAGCCTACCTACCAAATTTTATGAGAATAAAAAATATATATAATTATATATATAACTAATATATACGTATAAGTTAATAAGTAAGTATATAATTAATGAGTATATAATTAATGAGTATATAAAAAAAATAAAAAAAAAAAAAAATTTCACAACACAATTTCTCTATTTCAGTTAAACGAATTCTGCTTATTTTGAAATTTAACACAATCCTATACGGCCAACTCTGACAAATTTAATATGTTTAAGATTATTTTTCGATTGTCCCTTAAAATGTAACGTAATCCTATTTTAGCGCGAAGCGAGCGAAGCAAAAAGCCCGTAAACCTATATAAACAATCAAATAATCCTATTATTATATACAAGCAATCGAAATATAATCAAAAATCTACCAATGAAGCCCAGAAAATTTTACATGTTCATGAAATGTTTTACAATCGGTACAAATTTTCGCTGAAACATTTTGACAGGACCGTATAAAATTTATTTATTTATCATTATTCTGATCACAATTATCACTAATTCCAAAAGTTTAAACACAAAAAGTAAACAAAGGTAAGCTGAACAGGCATAACAGTGGAAGAGACGAAAAAAAGAAAAATTGAGCCCTCAGGCAGCACGATAAATTTTCAAAACTATGTCCTCTCCGACCTAATGAACGAAATTTAACGTAATAATGACTCGCAATATTGAGTCGGACAAGTTTTTCTACCGACTCTGTAACGACTAAAATAAGTTTTGAGTCTAGACTCGATCTCAAACAACAAATTTTGATGCGCAAAAATTTTGAAGCGACGTGACTCAGAATAATTTGGAAAACAATGGGCGCCATTTTGAAATTACATTTATAATGAATTTTAAGGAATGAAAATCGAAATTTGCCTGCAAACGGGGTAAACTTTGCATTTACATATTTTAATAATCGAAATAAAATATTCATTAACGCTATTGGCTATTTTACCGGGACGGCAGAATTTTAATCGAAATAATAGCACGTGGGTAAGCCTCATACAAAATATGATGTAAGACCGCCGCTAGCCACCAAATATAGTGAACACCCTTTATTATTTTACTTTCTCTTCATTATTTACTCTCTATCGGCTCTCTATTTCATTTATCACTTGCTTTCTCTACTCATTTCAACACTACTTTACAATTATATTCATGGTAGCCACGCCGAGCCAAGACTATGAAAGTCGTTACAAAACAAAGGGGGAGTTTATTAACACTCTTTTAACACTTTTTATTATTTATTTAACTCCGAAAATGGTTTAAGTAATTTAGGGGGGTGCGAGTACGGAATTTTACGATAACATTTTACGTCGGAGAGGAACACAAACAATTAATTAAACTTTACGTTACATGACGCCAACCTTACGCGTAACGCGTTGCCTAGAAGACTGACTCCCTTGTGGGGGTAGTCTGCTCTGTGGGCCTCTGTTCAGGATTGCCAACTCTACCCATTTTAAACAATTTAAATCTAACAAACATACTTTTTCGTAATTCCATAATTATTAGTAAATGATTTACATTGAACATTATCTTAATTAAACAAAAATTCATATTCTTAACTAGGCATTACTACACTCGATTGTGATTGATGAAGAAAACGCTTATGTTAAGGTGGTGGGTGAACACTGTAAATGTCTCGGCAAAAGTTTTATCCATTTCCAACATGAGCGAATACGTCGAATAGCACTATATAACTTTATGCACAAATTTTGAGAACACCTCCCCCTTTTCTTTAATGATTTTAAGCATAAAAACAGTCTTACCACATCCTGTAGGGCCAGATATAATAGATGTGGATAGGCTCGCTCGTGAACCTGAATTTTTCTACGGAATCCATCTCTAACACGTCACACTC
Organism: Bathynomus jamesi; assembly: GCA_023014485.1. Lineage (NCBI taxonomy): Eukaryota > Metazoa > Arthropoda > Malacostraca > Isopoda > Cirolanidae > Bathynomus > Bathynomus jamesi. Next base: position 53,196 of record JAJOZX010005034.1, on the reverse strand, counting down.
CTAAGTGGGTCATTTACAAAATATATAAAAATTTAAATGGTGTTCCTTATATTCTACAATCTTGTTTTTCCTCTTCCACAGAACCATGAATGACGATGAGGTAGAGCATCATGTCCCCATCATCGATATTACAGACGACCCCGATGACAGTGTAGTTACGATCACAGACTCCACTCCCGCTGACGAGCCCACACCAGCGACACCTGTAATACCACCACACGACAATTCAATGCGGAAGCATGATGAAGAGCCTTCCACGTCAGGTATAAAGCGTGCCAGGAATGCACCGCTGTTAGACCCCCAGTAATAAAGCCCCAACCCTCTACGTCTTACGACACAACCTCCACAATAGTTCCTTCCTCAAATAAAGTTGTAGTCTCTTTTTCCTGTTCAATTTCAGGTACATCTTCACAACAGCAGCAGCTTCTCGTTCTGTCAAGGATGGCATAACATTCGAGTTGGTGCGCACCGCCACTCCCACCACATCCCTGACTAGAAATCGGTACGTAGTCAGGGTTGACCTTATATCCATGTATAGCAATGGTGTTGAACACGGACTACTGCGCGTAGTTGAACGTATTGTGGAGTTTGTCCTTCAGAACCGCGACGAACGTGAAGTCAGGACGAGGCTGTCCTTCGGGTTCGGGTCAGATGACGGGGATGTAGATGATTTTTGGGTAGTAATACCATTCAGACCCTTAGCAGCTGTGGATATACAGTATATATTAGGCCGTATAATGCAGGCCTCTCAAAGTAGTATAGCCTTGAATATGGACAACTTCACGGTAGATATTGACCGTGTGTTCCGTGTTGCAGGTCATAGTGCCACACCTTATACTCTTAATTTCATTTCTCAGGCTATTTACAGGCGGCATATGAACGCCGATCGTGGTTGCGGATTTATAGCATTAGTCTTGGCCCGTATGTTTACTGTACTAAATACACGGACGCAAAAATTTGGTTGCCTACAGTTGTGCAGCGTGTCCGTAAACTGGCTTCAGATTGCAAGCTTGAGTTTGATTATAATATGGGTCCTGAAGGGCTGAGAAGGGAAGAGCAGGAAATGAATGTTCGTATAGTTGTATTTGGAATGGATGTACGTCGTAGGAATGTGTATGTTTTTAAAAGCTGTGTGAGAAATCGTACAAGACCCCTACTTATTTTAGGATTGTCACGTTCAAAGTATCTCCTCATCCGTAATATAAGGGCTCTTTACGCCATTTATGATAAAAGTCGAAAGTATGGACGACATCATGAGTTGTGTAAAGGATGTCTCGAGTTTGCGGATGATACAGTGAAACATTGTAAAGATTGTCACATGGTATGTGCGCAGTATAAACGCTCCAAATGTGAAAGACGTGTGGTTCAAGCTGTGAAGAGGTACTGTGATGTATACAGATTCACATTTTTCAATAATAACTGTTTTGAGCTCCATAGGTCAATTGGCACGTGCAGGAAAATGAGAATCTGTGAATGTGGTATGTTTCATATGATGGATAATTGGGCGAATTTCAAGCATAGTTGTGATAAAATTCATTGTTTTACATACGATGAGAAATATAAGACGGTTGGAGTAAAGCATGTAGAGTATGTTATATGAAAGATGCTAAACCTAAAAATAGACCTTGTATAACTGTACTACGATATAGAAACATATACGGTTGCTGAAACTAAAAAGGTTATCCCACATCTACTTGTAAGTCAGACTATCTGCGATGAGTGCATGGAGGTCGAATGTGATGAGTGTCACAAATGTGGTAAACGGACAAATGTTTTTAACACGATTGCACACGACAGTTCCGTGAAGCTCTTTGTGTCGTATATTGTCAAGTTAGCGGACAAGTTCAAAAAATGACTGTGTATATTCTTGCCCATAAAGGGGAAAAATCTGACACACAGTTCCTTTATAAGGAGCTGCTTGAACACGAGTCATCAGAGATATTTACAGGTGATCCCTTCAAGAGAGGAAACAAACTTATACAGATGCAAATAGGTAATGTACAGTTTAAAGACACTTTATTATTCACACCTTGTAAATTAACCAAGCTACCCAAGGTAATGGGCGTAGCCGCCGAAATTTCAAAAGGGTATTTCCCTTACTCATTCCTTCCTAGAGAAACTTTAAATTACGTGGACTACCTCCACCCAAACATTACTTTAACTATGAATGTATGAGTACAGGTGAACGTGAAGATTTTGACCGCTATTATAACAGTTTTAATGAATCTAATCCTCACAATATAGCTGATGAATGTGAGCGTTGATGCGTGAATGATATGCGCGTTCTTAGAGTATGTTTCGAGGCCTTTAGAAGGATGTACATAGACCGTTTCAAATGCGATTCGTTGCAAGTCGCAACCACAATCGCCTCTTTGTGCTTTACGGTGTTCAGGAACAATTTCATGCCTAAAGATATCTTAGACGTCATTCATAGAAATAACCCTAGCATTTTTGTGCACAAGGCTATTTACTTGCTCATACACATACAGCAGCAGACAGGTGTATACATAAAGCATACCCGCAACACGGGGGAAGTACCAATTATGGTTTATGGTCGTGTTTTTTGGGTCGGTGGTTTGAGTGAAAACCGTGCCACTGGTGAGAAGACTGTGTACACCTTTAACGGCTGTTGGTGGCGCGGATGGCCACGTCGTGAGTGCAGGATCGTAGGAGATATCCATGGTAGATCTCCTGCCGACAGTCTAACATGGACACACACCCGCGGTCAGCTTATAGGCTCCAAGTTCACTCACAAGATCTTGTGGGAGCATCAGTATAATGCACGGATGGAAACAGATGGACAGTACAGTGTAGAGATAAACACGATCAAGCGTTCAATGGTGCTGGAGCCTCTCAAATACGATAACTTGTTCGGAGGGCGTACAAATCCCTTCAAGCTATACTTTTCACCTGCGGAGGGTGTGAAACTCCATTACTACGACTTCTGCTCTTTATACCCCTAAGTGATGAAGAAAAATCCGTACCCCGTAGGTGCACCTGAAAAACTGGTAGGACCAGCCCTGCCCACCATCGAGGATTTCTCAGCAAATAGATCCTTCAACGAGTCAGAAATAACGACCCGTCGGTTCGCCTGTTTAAGTGTGATACCCTTAGCCTTCACGATATATTTCATATCCTCCCCCACCCTCACCCGTACCCCATAAGTTTTCGGACCTGTTGAGACAAATGAGTCGGCGTATGCGATGTCTCCATACTCATCCTTGATCTCATCAGTCAATTCTCCGAGGAATTCCCCAATAGGCGGCATGTATTCACCCTCCCTCGCTGTGAATATTACACTATCTGTGTCGGCATACAGAACCCTCCGCCCAAGAGAATGCAATAGATCCCAACGTTTGATGCGCGCGAATGCCGTTGTGAAGCTGGCTACAAGTATGTTTGTAACATGCGATGTGTCTGCAGCCAGTTCCGTAATGTTGTACTTTATTATGTACGTATTACCTACATTCACGATCTCCATGACCTCTTTATCGGGAGCGTTGGCATAATCCCACACCTGGTTATAACTTTGGGCAAGGTGAACGTTCCCCTTGCCAGTATTCTGTGCAAATTTTCCCCACAGGCTAAGACACAACTTTGTACTAAAGCGCTTCCCTGGGTTCTTTACAATTTGGGAACGGTCAAATTGTATCCCTTCACGGTCACGTTAACGTTGAATATAAGCCGATTTTTAATCTTCGGTATCAATTCCTCGTGGATACCCTGATGCTATTCCTCGTGGATACCCTGATGCTTCTACCTTATCCTTCAAAAAAAGTGTTTATATATGGCGTGAAAAGGTTGGGGAACTTCTGAAACCTCCACACCTCATATATCTTCAATATTCTAGTCATGGCGAACGGCTAGGGACATCTCAGGGCTTGTATATACGCCTCTGATTTTACGCTAGTTGGCTGTGTGATTACAAGTCCCATTGTTCTCCTCTGCGCACTTCACGCACAGAGGAAACATAAGCTTGTGATCTATAACGACGGGTGAGACCGGTATCCATAAATCGCGAGGTGGGAGCACGTCTACAGAAGAAAGACCGAAATAGTTCGTTCTCTAGTATGCTTGGAAGATGAGGGTGACCAACCACCCCAACTGACTGTAGGGACCCACAATTTTTGGGATCAGAAGCTGGGAGGCGTGAAGGAACTTAGGGGTACGAAGGTATGCCGTAACACCTATAGAAAACGTTAACAGTTGCCTAGTACCTATGATACCGTACCCTTTGGCTACCATAATCCTTGATATTTTATATATATATATATATATATATATATATATATATATATATGTGTGTGTGTGTGTGTGTGTGTGTTTACTTGTTAACGATATGTTTATTTTATTTATTACACGTATTTGTGTATATATATACAGCTTGAATAATTTGATGATATTTTATTAAATAAATAGTGTTTCAATTAGCGTCTCATTTTATCCTTTGTGTGTGTGTGTGTGTGTGTGTGTGTGTGTGTGTGTGTGTGTGTGTGTGTGCGTATGTACAGGAAAAGTCCTAAGCTTCTCTCCCTGTATGATCGACCAATGGTCATGTGACTCCTGCGATATCGCTACCCCTGTGTGCTCAGTTGACCGCTGCATGCCCTGGATCTCAGACGCGTATTTGAAGAAAGCTCACGTAGACGAAAAATAGTGAACCCTCCTTTGAGACTCTTAAAGCTACATTCAAGCGAGTGAAGCTTGAGGTACAAGAGGTTCAAATACTCTACGGCTATTCTGGCGAGAGCAATGCAGGATTTCGTTGTACAAACGATGTAATGGACTATTTTGTTATAATGTTATAATGTTTCAGACCAGCAAAGACCCTAGGATCCACTCATGGCTGGTCTACCTAACTGTGTTCGTAATTGTGCATTGTGTATGTCCTCCCTGGTGGCGGAGGGGACCTACAATTTTACGTGGGTTCCGAACCACAAGAACATAAGAAATTTATGTAACAACTGCCTGTACATTGGCAACGACCAATTTTTACAAAACTAAATTATTATCAATTTAAAACTAATTAAATTATCGATTTAAAACTAAAGATAGAATCTCTGGATCCAGAGGATCAAGTCATAATAGACTACTATCCACAAATATGTTACACTCTATATCTATTTATAACGGACATGCAAATATATCAGATCCAAAGAATCCAGTCAATTTCATTACGGTATCCATCAATACTAGTACCTTGCCAACGAAAAATAAGTCACGGTCCATATTGATTGCGGACCAAGTCAAAATTTACGACCATACACATTACAATATATATACTTAGGAGGAAAAGTGTAGGTGTGGCTGTAAAGACTGGACAGTAATGTAGAAATGTGTGTGCACCCATCTTGGGTCTCCCATTTCAAGGTGTTTGTGGGGCAAGTGAAGATCATGAGTTTTTCAATACCTCACAGTACTAGAGGGGGCACCGCTCGGCAGAGGAATCTCTTTAAATGGGGTGTGTAAGGACAGAGAGTAACCTCTAACCGAAGATGCTGCCTCCCTATATCCCACAACACTTGTGTTGAGCTGTGGGATCTATCACCACAAAGCCTTAATTTTACTACCTTAAACTATACCCAATCTATCAACATATGCGACTAATCGATTTTTAAATATGTTTATAGACATGCTACTAATTACTTCTACCGGCAAACTATTCCAGCTATTTACTATTCTATGCGTAAAAAAGTTTCTCGCAGCTGCTGTCTCGAACCTTCTACTTGTCAACTTACACCCGTTATTTCTAGTCCTATTATATTGAGATATTTCGAAAAAGCTATCTCTACGTTATCGAACCCATTCATAATTTTGAAAACCTGGATTAGATCACCCCTTAGCCTCCTAGTCTCGAGTGTAGTCAATTTTAACTCCATAAACCCATCCTCTACGACTTTGACCTAAGCGACGGAATCATCTTAGTTGCTCGTCTTTGAACTCTTTCGATTTTGTCTATATCTTTGCGCATATGCGGATTCCAAAATTGGATCGCGTACTCCAAATGGGGTCTAACTAATGATTTATAAAGAGGACCTATAATATCGCGCGATTTGTACTCAAAATTCCGAGCTATAAAACCTAACACTTTGTTCGTCTTATTGACCGTTGCTGTACTTTGTTTCACTACTTTTAAATCACCAGTGAATATAACTCCTAAATCTTTTTCCTGCTCTACGCTTGGTAAATCTTTCCCTGACATACTATACGCAAAATTACCGTTACGCGAACCTATATGCAAAATTTTGCACTTATCACCGTTAAATCTCATTTGCCATGTGACTGACCAATCAACGATTTTATTCAGATCTTCCTGGATTTTACCTCTATCTTCGTCATTAATCGTCCTACCACCCAGCTTCGTGTCATCCGCAAACTTTGAAACTGTACTGACTTGGCTGACATCTAAATCGTTAATATATATAAGAAAAAGCAAGGGGCCCAATACAGAACCCTGAGGAACGCCACTCGCTACATTAGCCCAACACGACTCCGCTCCATCAACGACCACCCTCTGTTTCCTACCTCGCAACCACTCTTCTATCCAATTTATTACTACACCCCTGATTATTCCATGAGCCTTAGTTTTTTCAATGAGTCTTTTGTGCGGTACGATGTCAAACGCTTTTTGAAAATCTAAATACTCTACATCAACCGCCCGATGTCTATCGTAAACGTCAACCACGCTTTGGAAAAATTCTAAAAGATTAGTTAAGCAAGATTTGTTTCGCCTAAAACCGTGCTGCGTATTTCTAATTAGTTTATACAATTTTAAGTGTTCCACTATACGATCCCTAATTATTGATTCCAGTAGCTTACCTACAACAGACGTTAAACGGATTGGCCTATAATTTCCCGCCGCACCTTTATCGCCTTTCTTAAAGATAGGTGTTACGTTTGCTAACTTGAAATTATCTGGTACGCACCCCTCAGAAATAGACGCATTAAAAATCTTTGTTAACGGCACAACAATGCTATCTTTTAATTCTTTTAGTTGTATGGGATATATGGAATCCGGCCCCGCTGATTTATGCGTTTTCATTTTATCAATATAGCGCATTATCTCTCCTTCACTAACCACGATATTATCCAAAATATTACCATTATCAAAAGGTATTATGTCTATGACCGTAGGGATATTCGTTACCTCTTCTATAGTAAAAACTGACGTAAAAAATTCGTTTAGCAAGGTAGCCATTTCTTTGTTTTCAGAAACTAGATCTCCGTTTACATTTTTCAAAGGCCCCAAGACACTCTTTACTGGATTTCTATTATTGACGTATTGAAAGAATCGCTTGGGGTTTTCTTTACCGTCACGAGCTATGGAGATTTCAAATTCAAATTTCAAATTTTGTAGGACTACTGTAAACAGCATCATATCTGAAGTATTTTTACCACTACATTAATATATATTTTACGAGGTTTGCAGTGAGGTTGTGGCTAAAGGCTTGCGTGAATTTTTAATAGAATTTAGAGACGAGTATCGCCTGATAAACAAAAAGGAAAAATATCGGAACATGTTTCTCTCAAATAGTACGCCGGAGTGTGAATAAATGTGTTTAGTTCGTGAAAATACCTTTGAACGAAAATGTCTGGTGCGCAATCTGGGAAGTGGGGGTGATAAAACATTAAAACCGATATTACTTCATGTATCGCAAATGGAAAAATTCTCAAAGCACCTACCCAGTGTAATGGGATACAGGTATTCACATGATTCTTTCACGTTAGAACAACACCGTACACGATTCATCAACTTATGGTGTGACTCACTCCTCCACACCTCCCGTCGAGCCGATCCGCCCACCTTTGGCTCATAGTCATCTCAGAGCTTGAACCGACTGGACGTGCACTCCTCACAATAGAATACGATGGGGCTTCCTTTTAGTAGCATTCTCAATGCCGTGTACGATGTGTCCGTGACGAAGTCATTGCGCGTGTTCAGTTGTAAAGCCGGTGCCATTAACTCTGTACTTGAAACAATTTGTAGACAAACAAACTCTAGTAAACGGAATGTTATTTATTTAAGTGTTGATGAGATGAATAGAGTCTTCGTGATAGTTAAGAAATGGAGCGAGGATCGCTATAAAATACCTCTAGGTGTAAGTACAAGAAGAGAACAAATTAGTGATAACCCCTCATGAGCCATTGTTTTTACGTTGTGTATAAATAGCGGGCAGCCATGCGAACATAATTAAAAGCGTAGATAGTGGACGAAGCAAGTGGCTGTGGTGTTTTTTCTTTATGGTTAAGGTATGATTTGATATTATTGTTGGTGAAGACAAAATGAAATGTAATTTAGGGGTAAAGCGGAGTGAGTAGAAGGCGGAGTTCTGAAAGTATTTTGTGGCTGATGCGGTCGTAATAGGGAAATGAAAAATATTGTACGTTTTTTTTAACGGTGGGAACTTTAAGGGGGGTTGATAAATATTATTAAGAAAGTTTCTGGTTAAAGATTGTAACAGATGTTTTGGGAAGGAGTTGTTAATGCTAAAATTGTGAATGAATTCTATTTCGTGGTGGAAGGATAGGTACGAAGAGCAGAGATGATTGGCGCGGTGGATTACAATTTTCATACTGTTTATTTTATATAGCGAAGAGGTGTGGCTTAAGTAATTAGTACCTAGGCCTGTGTACGTAGGTTTTCGATATATGGAGGTGCTGAATTTGTTGTTTTGTTTTGTTATTGTAATATCTAGGAAGGGTAGGGTGTTATTGGATTCATCTTCTTTGGTGAACTTAATGTTTTTGTGTTGGGAATTAACGTAGTCAAGAAAATGGGGACGTGGTTGGCAGTGTGAAAAAGGAGAAAGGTGTCATCAACGTATCTTTTATATAGGTGTGGTTTGTAATGGGTGGGACAATGGAGCAGCCAGTTATTTTCATGATGGCTGAGGAAGATGTTGGCTAAAGTGGCACTTAAGGGGGATCCCATAGCCAGTGAATCGGTTTGTTGATAAAGTGTTGGTTAAAAAAGAAATAGGTGTCTGAAGAGGCAAGCGTAAGCAGTTTGGTAAATTCTTGTGAGCCTTTTCCATCAATCGGAGCAGCTTGGTCTTCACATTCTTGATTGGCTGTGATGGAATGTAGCACGATTCCAAAGGTCAATGAGTGTTTGGCATACCTCCGGAAGAATATCCCTGTTGCTGGTGTACTTGTTCTCCTTCAAGAAGAGGAAATGCCTTGCAACTTGTATACGGGTTGGAAGTTCAGACAGAGGAAGCTCTGATAGTGGAGAACCAAAGACAATGTGGCTGGCAGATCCCCGTGTTCTTTGCGTGCTCATTGTACCAGCAAAACTCAACAAGTATCACACAGGAACACTGAAACAAAAACACAAACGTATAAATAAAAAATATATATGATTATGAGTATATATATATAAGGCTTGGTTTATTGGTAAACAATAAGTTTACCAATATATATATAAAAATATACTGCACACACACATGTATTATGTATATAAATATCCATAGGTATATATATATACCCTAAGACATATAACAAACTTATAAACAATGTAAAACACAACAAAACAAAGAAATGTGTATAATGTATATATCACAAAACGTACCTTTCGTTAGTACCTTGGGGTTTTTGAATACCCCATCCACAGAAAAAACACTTATTTCTCTCAAGCGAGCTAGTGTAGAACTAAGAAATTCCAGGGGATGACTCACTGAGAATAATTAGAAAGCTGCCAGAAGTACCATGTCAGTCAGTGTTGCCAACTGTAATTAACAAGAATTTTGTATTTTTTACATGCGAAAAAGGAGGTGTTCTGCTTGTTGCAGAATTTTTTTTATTTCTTTTCTGAAATCAGCAAGGTGGATTGTACAAAACCCGAAATGTGCCTCCAGATCGCTCATGACGCTACACGCTAATATACAGTATACTATATTACGTAATAATTACGATGAACAAATCAAACGCAAATTTCTCTGATTCACGGCCCACCAGTCTTGCTTTAGACTAATGACTTTCATAAGATGGAAGAGGTTTAACATAGTTCGCTTAATAGGTTACCACTTAAAACAATGGATAAACTATCTATTAGTGAGACGACCGTGACTTCCTCGAAATGCGAGCGCGTGAGAGGTTCACTGAGGAATTTGGTCATTAGATTCTTCACGTAGGATATATATCACAAACAACAATATTGACAACAATTCCCAACAATTACTTAATATCAATCATTGCATTTGAGCAAATAATTTAGACCTGCGTCAAAATAACAGGTATCATGCCATGATTTGGGATATTTGCCGAATTAGTCGTTCTCTATAGTCTACAGTATAAATTGAGACGGTATAATGTAATGCCCAGCTAATATTATGATGACTAGGATTGCTCCATAACCATCCCAACATCCCGAAACTTGCTCCATTCTGCTTCTTAATCATTTGTATTTTAAACACTAAAATGTAGCAGAAGTGACATAATAATGGACGTCATTGATTGTGTTAGAGCAGTTATGTGCACCAATCCGAACACACCTCCGCTGCCATAAGGACCGCCCATTTTATACCTAACAGACTAGCTTGGGACGAGACAGAAGCGTGAGACTTCTTGTAAGCACTGTACATGTTAAAATTAACTCGTTAAAATTGTACATGTGAAGTGAGGTTGGAGGTATGTTTTTTCCGAAATTTTTATTTTCTTAAATTTTCTCTTCAAAATAATTTTCTCTTCAAAATTAGGGTGCGCGTTATACGCCGGGAAATACGGTACATACAACCAAGAAATAATAATCTTACAAGAAATATACAGTTTAAACGAGGAATATATATATATATATATATATAACCTTATTAAACTTGTTTGTGTTTCGTGCGTCGTCGGTCTTCTCTTTCTTCACACGAAGTTCAAGCTGGTGCCCCGCCTCTAGTCCTGGCTTGGTGGAGGAGCGAGTTGCTCTCTTGCACTCTCCACCGTACATAGCCAGGTACAACAGGCTAATCTGGTACTGTCCTGAGCCAGGCATCTTGTCTTTTCTTGAAGACTTCAACTTTGACCCCTGTAATGTTTCTGAGGTCCTTTGGAAGATGGTTGAAAATTCTTGGGCCCCTGACAACCAAGCTATTTTCTTTCAGAGTTGAAGAGGTTCCTTGTCGAGCCTTTAATTTAAACACTACACATTCTGCCTTTCCTATTTCCCAGCGTTCTCTGGATGGTAATTGGGTTTAGTTTTAGGTTTCGCACCAGTTTTTCCATAATTTTCCAAATGGAGATTATGGTGTACCTCTCTCTTCTTCTTTCCATGGAGTACAGATTTTGTTTACGTAGTCTTTCCAGTAGTTGAGTTCTTTACAGCCATCAATCTTAGCTGTGAAATGTCTCTGCGTTTCTTCTAGTTTATTAATTTCTTCCTTTTTATATGGGGACGTCAAAACTGAACAGTATTCAAGTTTTGGTATGAACAGTGTTCTCAGCAGGGGAATCATTACTGTCTTGTCCCTCCTTTTGAACGTTCTTAGTACCTGTCCCGCGACTCTTTTTGCTTTGTTTATTGCTATCTGATTTTGTGTCTCGAATTTGGCATCATCTGGTCATTATTACCCCAAGTCGACCGCTTTCGTGCTTCTCTGAATTTCTTTTCTATCTGGAGCATAATATGCAGTCTTTTTAAGTTCCTCATTTCTACCATATCTCAAGAGCTGAAATTTATCGGTGTTAAATGTCATATTGTTGTCTTCTGACCATCTGTATATTTTTTTTGTGTCCTCTGCAAGGCCTCTACTTCGTTTGCATCGCTGATTTTTCTGCGGATCTTTGTATCGTCCGCAAATGATTTTACTATACTGTTGCTGTTTACTCCACTCTCTATGTTGTTAGCATGATAATGAACAGGAGTGGGGCCAGTACTGTACGTTGTGGACTGAGCTGCGTACTTCTGATTCTGATGATGATACACCTTCAATTTTGACCATCTATAATCGTTTTCTGAGGAAGTTGTAGATCCATTTTCACACTTTCCTGTTATTCCCATATGTTTCATTTTATGTTTATTATCCCATGATCGCATTTTTCGAAAGCTTTAGCAAAATCCGCGTATATGACATCATAGTTTTCATTCACTTCAAGTGCATCTAGGACATTGTTATAAGGCTTTTAAGTTGTGATAGCCATGATTTTCCTTGATCGGAATCCGTGTTGATTTTCGTTGAATCTTTCCAATGTCTCCAAGAAATCACAGATTTTCTCTGACTATTCTTTCAAATATTTTGGTGAGGTGGAACGTCAAGGACACTGGTCTATAGTTCTTTGCTTGAGATCTATCCCCGCCTTTATATATAAGGACGATATTTGCTCTTTCATTTTTACAGTTTTTAATTAATAGTGCGTTCCATTTGTCCGGACCTGCAGCTGAATGTGATTTCATTTGCCCTATACCTCTTGCTACATCTTCTGGGATAAAATCGAAGTCTGTTATACATTCTCCTTGCAATTTCTCTTTGAAGAATGCATCTATGTCAGGTATCGCTTTGTCACTTTTTCGGGCACTGAAGATCGATTCATACTGGGCTCTCAATGTTTCAGATATTTCTTTTAGATCGTCTGTTAGTTCATTATTTCCTTTCCTTCAGGGCCCGATAGTAGCGCGAGTTTTCGTTTTCCTTTTCGCATAGCTGTAGTAGTATTTTGGATTTTCCTCCATTGCTTTTACCCCCTTTTCCTCTTCCCTCACTGTATGGCCCTTTATCAGAGTTTGTATTTCCCAATCGATTCTCTCCAGTTTTTCTTGTATTACTTTCCTGGCATTGTTGTCTCCGCAATTAGCTAACTTCGTCGCTACTCTCTTTCTTTTGCGGAATATTCTTCTCTTTTGCCTCTCTAGCCAGTTCCTCTTTCCTTTTGGCTGTGCTTTCGGAGCATATTTTTCCAAAATTCTCAGCGTCTTTTCTTCCAAGGTTGTTAGCATTTCCTCAGTTGTTTTATTCTCGAAATCTGTTCTCCACTCTATTTGGGCCATGTGTGATCTGGTTTCTTCCCAATTTATGGTCTTGGAATTTAAGTTAAAAGCCCCAAATTTGCTTCTTCCTTTCGTATGTGTATTGTCTTTTAAATTTATCGCCATATTTGTTGATAACTCGATTATATTGTGGTCTGAGTTAATAGTTGGAGTTATTTTTATCCGCAATCAAGTTCGTGTTATTTGTGATCACCAGATCTAGCAGTTAATTTTCCTGATATTTTCTGTTATCTCCTGTGTCAGCATAAACTCGTTTGTGAGAGCCATCAGCATTTTTGCTTGCTCCTGGTCCTCTCTTGTGCCCCCCTTATCTTGCTGTATAAATGTATTTCTACCCACCTTTTTGTATTTTATAAATGGGGAATTAAAATCGCCGCAGAGTATTATATTAGGGGATGGAGAGTTTACGGACTTTATTAGGGTTCTGATATCATCAATGGCATCCGAAAATTTCTTGTAATGCATCGGGAGATTTTAATGACTAAGTTCTCTGAAGAGAGCAAGGCTCGAAAGAGAAGATAAAGACTGTTTCTTACTGTAATTTACTGCTAAAGTACAGGTAATGCTCAACCTCGAAGTCTAATTCTGAAAGAACATGGAAAAAATTTTGTGGGTTTATATACCCATAATTTGCTAACATCATTATTTTTAAATGTTGAAAAGGCTGTATTATTTTTGCACAATAGTTAAAAATAAAGTAAACTTTTTTGCTGTGACAATGTTTAAACAGATAAACAGGATATAGGAAGAGGAAGCCATATTTTTTATCTTAAACCGCGTATTTTCAGATCTGATGTTTTCCTGATCCGCCGAGTTAATTAGAAGTGGAAATTGAACTATGCATCTTTATACTAAGATATGCATATGAGCAAAAATTAAAGGTTTAAGATTTACAATTAAATGCTTAGGCAAGACATGACTTCATCTTTAATAACGAACAGAGAATGTATACAAAACATGAACATTGCAAAAACTTTAAAATCAGGATTCATTATTAAGCTAAATCTAAAAAAATGATTAAGAAATTTTGAAAAGAACAAGTCACCAATTATTTGGCAAAATAGAAAGCACCTCAAAAATTTATCCCAACGAAAAATAAATAAATAAATAATAACAATATCGCCGCATATACATTCCTAATGGCGACAAAATGTCGGGTCGTACGTTGAGTAAAGGGTGTCAGGAAATGATTGCTCCCCCCTGTACAGAAGAAACTGAAAGGAATAGAAAAAACAGACAAAACCACGCGAAAGAGCGTTTAATTTTGAATAAAAAACACTTGTTTTAATATCGGGTGTTGCCCCCATTTGCAGCTCTGACGGCCATTAATCGACGAGGGTATGATCCCAGAAGTGTCTCAAAGAGATCGGTATCATGACTCATTTCTTCAAGGACTTCGTTGATCTTTGCAGTCATAATTTCTGTTGAATACCGATTCTGAATGGGTTGTTCCAGCATTAAGGACTCCACCCGATCCTTCATGATGGATCCGACATGTTCACAGACATTAAGATCGGGAGAATTGCCAGGCCATTCATTATTTCCGAAAAAATCAATGTTATTGTCCTTAAGCAGTTGTTGAGTCGCAAGTGCTTTCATACAGGGGGCTTTGTCGTGAAGAAAGGTTGCCTGTTCAACATCCAAAACACACTCGGGGTCTTTCAAAAACGGAATTATATGTTGGGCTAAAATTACATTTCGAAAATAAGGCCCATCCCAACTGGTTCCTCTTGGTTTGATAACCCAGATGAGCTTCCGAATAGAGAACATAATGAAAACACCCACACATGCTGGATTTTTTACTATTTCTCGATACTTCTGGTCGTCTGGGACTTCATCAGGAGTTGTTGCCCAAACCCGATCATTCTGAAAATTTGGTTTTCTGGGGACATAAACGAAGAATTCATCGCTGACAACCAAGTGAAGGAAATCGTCTTCCGTCCATTCCTCAAGATAATCACAAAACCATAGCCGATCTTCAATATTAAGATCACTCTTCCGTGGCTTAGCTATTTCATGCCAAGCACTCAAGCTTGGCGAACTCGAAATTGATGCACAAGTTACCGATTGACTATCTTACCACGACGGATAAGTATCTCTTTCGCTACCTCAGAGCAGCTCTTCTTTCGGCGCCGTGATGCAGCAAGCACAATGTCTTTCGATTCTTGAAATAATTTCTCCGGTCTTCCTCCTCGAAATTCTGTTTCACAATCTTCAGGATTCTTATTCCAATTCCTTTTGACAAAGTCTTCTGATGTTTTTAATCTCTCAGCCACCCAGTGTCGAGTTATGAAAAGTTGCACCAGCTTCCTTTGCTTCACGAAATGTGACAGCTCGAATGCGGTCAAGAACTCGCTTTTTCTCTGAATCGTTCAAAATAGATGATGCCATGGTTTCTGTGGGGAAAAAAATGGTAAGAATTAAAATCACAGGAATAGAATATAATGGTTTTTGTTCAGATTTTAACGCTCTTTCAAGTGGTCTCTCCGGTTTTTATCTATCTCTTCTAGTTTTTGCTCTACATGGGGGCAATCATTTCCTGACACCCCGTACAGTGTAATTTTGGTTTACTATAACTATGATTATAATTACCAATTAATTCACATTCACTTACTACGTTAATTACAGTTTCATAAAGTACATTAATTACATCATATTAAATCATTACAGTTTTTATTACAATTGACCACAGTTAACTATAGTTTACAGTATTTCATATTTATATTAGGATACTATTATTTGAGATTTAACACAAAGTACATGGGCACACACATATTATATATATATATATATATATATATATATACACGCATAACGATATATAACAATCATGCTTTTGGATTTAGAAGTAAGCAAGAGAAGGTTTCGTATTAGATGCTCGTCTTCCGTGTTTGTCAGCGGAATTCGAATACTTGCGTTAGCACGAACAAATATCTTGCGAGGAAATTAATAAAATAAAAAAATCAAGTATACATAATAAACATACTTACATGTAAGGTAATTATGTACGTCCTCAGTGGATATGTATGAATGCATAAAGTATTGTACACTATTGGTAGTTGCACCATAGGTTGACAATAGGTAGACAATAGGTACTGAATGAATAATTAAAAAAATAACAAGATAAGGGTCAAGAAAGGACATGGACGTATGAATTGAACAACATATAACTTGCGTTATGCGAGTTTGGTCTTTATGTAAAAATAAATAATTGAATATAAAGCTTATACAGAAATTATTCATTGTTCATTTATTTATAATATAATATATATATATATATATATTCTGCATGTTTTTTATGGAAAGCAAATGGGTTTTTATTAAAAAAGATTCAGAAAAATGTATGAACTAATCAAATTAATTTAAAATTCCTTTCTCTTTAAAGGTCTGATGAGGAACTGACTCGTGTTATACAATCTTTTCGTGATAGCATTGAAGAAATGCATGGCGTGGACCTGAATAAGGAGGTAAAGTTTTACCGCGCATTCAACCCAGCGATTGCCACATCATGAACGAAATAATGTAAGCTTTTTATTTTTCTTGTTTCGTGTAAGACCTTTTTTTCTTTACATGTGTTTCGGTAAGAAGAAGACTCAATGTATTTTCATCAATTTTTTAAATGATAGAAATCATGTTTTTAAAAAATAGTAAAATTTTTTATATCCATCTTAATTAGCTACAGAATTAGTGTCCATTACATTTTAAATAAGTTACAGAATACACAAACTAACATTATTGGAGACAACATTAATGAAAATATTCATTTTATATATACGAGCAAAACATCAGACAACACATTGAGTGCGCACAAACGGGAACCTTTTTTATATGTCTGCATACCATTTGATCATTCTACTCAGCGTGACACGGGTCAAATAATTTTAAAAAATGATAAATTCCTTTCCAAGTGACATGTGGATGAGAAATGAAAGGCAATACATACCACATACGTTAAGCTAAATTATCACTGGAATCGATAGGGATTCCAGACAATTTCGGAAATGTGTAGCTGTTCGAGAAATTTTACAATAACGTCACTGCATGGATGAGTCCCGAGTAAATTAAAATAGTACAGGCGGTCCCTATTTTTAAGGTAGATAGCTATCCAATGAATCCCTTCACCACCAACAACATCGTATTCACAATAAAACCACAGCATTCTCTCGTAGTTGGCAAATTCAATGTTTCATTCTTCGCAAACCCAATAATTTGGAGCGCGTGATTCGTTCACTATTCATTACTCTCTGAAGTGAATTCGCATCCATTTTAAAAGTCAGCGACAATGTCACTAAATCTGTCAACTTTTATTAGGGCTTTTGACTCGAGGTATACTAGTACTAATAGGCGCGTCTATCGGCTTGGCGAATTACAATCTGGCTGAGATGTTTCCACTCTGTTGTGAACTCAAGTGTGTATTTACACTAGCAGATAAGTCAGGTGTGATGTCAAACGGATAAAGGTTAAATTAATCGATGAATTCTTTCTGCGTTACCCCAATCCGAGCTCATCACAAGCACCTGCAATATGGGCCAGATTACTATATGCTCTCGAGCAAAGCGGGAACACAGCGTCTGATGAATAATCCGTATCCAATGCCCTGCCCAACGTAAGCCTTTGACGTATATTTTATATTTTTAAGGCCGAAATTCTCGAACTTAAAGGCATTCTTATTATTTTCCATTCACCGAAGCGTGATCCTGCATTCCAGTTAATATCCTTTTAGTAGAATTCCCATGGCCACGTTTTCTATCTGTTTGAAGGCCAACCCTGCTGGCACCGTGTATAGTTTGATCTGTAATCTGTTAATTGGGAATTTTCCCGTGGCATGTATTAAATTTTTCTCAATTTCTAATCGTTTTGGTGAACTTAATTTCACACAGCGTACGCGAAGGTATGTTTCCATAATATGAATCACAACTGGCTTTGCACCCTCTTCTTGATCAGTCCCCAGCGTTAAAAAATCTCAGGATTCGTGCCGGTGAGCTTTCTTTTCATATCCACCCAATTCACAAGCAACTTCTGGAATGTGAAGTCGGTATGCAGGCGTCCAAAACACTCGTATATCTTCTTTTTAGAATTTTTAAATTTGTACTTTATACCACTTTCGTCTTTAGTCTGATAATAGCCCTCGGCAGTTAAAAAGGTATCCTTCGCTTCTATATTCAGCACATTTTCCAGATAGGCTCGTAGGTGAGAGTACCCCGTTCCTGCAGATATGTTGACCTGATTTAAATATACATCACACTGGTTGAATATTGAGTGCAGAAAGTTTGTTTCAGGGTATACACAGTCTGTTCCATCAGAATGGGCTATAAGTAGTTTAGCGTACATGTGCACACAGCTTGGATCAAAAAAGTAAGGGCCTGAGCTGGGTATCACGAATTCTATAAGAGCACTCGGGGAACTAATTGTGTTTAACGGATTAATCGTAATAAAGTCACTATGCTCAATAGAAACTTGAGTTGGGGGCATGTCAAAGAGGGACAGCTTCGATTTACAATATTGTGATCTACACGGATGGATGAAGCGTGCCATGACGAGTTAGAAATAATGCCACCTCACTGGACAAGTAGTAAACAGTCTATAATTCCTGAGAGCAATGTCCTCAGCTTATATCAGTTAAAGAAATGGCCAAACAGGTTTCAATCGCTTAGAACACTTCTTCTCCCCATCACCACGCATTTTTCTCTTTGCATCTTTGATGATTTCGTCACGTGTACGCTTTAATTGTTTTTTAGAGCTCCTGTAGGTTCAGCCCCTGCCATTATGTCATCCGCAGTGTTAAGACCTGATTGTAGCGCTTTCCTCCCGAGGTGTCTGGCACCCTCTTCAGCACTGGGACAGCCGTACGTAGTATGGTTGAAAACTGGATCCAAGCCCATTCTCACGCTGGTAGCTCACACCTCGATAGACTGTGAAAGGCTTTCTGTCCATTATAACTCAGTGCGTCGAAAGTGCAGCTTCACTGTTACGCTCCCATCACCGAATGGGAAATTTTTGCCCTCAATCGTTCTTATACATATATTGAGATATTGGTTATTGGATTAGATGCGACAGTCACATAATGGGGCCTGTCATATGTAATACTCAAGCTCTTCCCTCTATGGTTGGGGATGTGCGTGATGCGCAGCAGGCGTGCCTGGGTATCCTCAACAAACTGGTACTTTACTAGATTGCTGTAAATATAGCACATGTCTGGGGGTGTAGAGCCAGCACCCAATTTCTCCAATTTCATCTGATACATTAGAATGAGCATGTCATGTTGTACCTCGTGAAAGGTATCTTTTTGGAAGGCTGATCGATATCGCCCTTGATTATAATTTTGAACAGCCCTTTGTCTTTAATATTTCTGTTATCCTGTGATTTTAGGATTAGAATATGAGCAGGGTTTTCTTTGTTTACGATTTCGTATACTAAATCAGCCGTAAGATTTGAGTTCATTAACCCTCTAACGCCGACTGGGTCGAATACGTACCGTTTCAAATACAAGCATTTAGACTTACCTATAAAAACGTTTGGCGTTAAAGGGTTAAATTAATGTTAAGTTTCTCACAACGTCCTCGCCCCCACCATAACGGCCCAGACCTAGTGATACTACTGTACTGTAATAAC
The DNA here is from genome assembly GCA_023014485.1 of Bathynomus jamesi. Classification (NCBI taxonomy): domain Eukaryota; kingdom Metazoa; phylum Arthropoda; class Malacostraca; order Isopoda; family Cirolanidae; genus Bathynomus; species Bathynomus jamesi. Next base: position 33,614 of record JAJOZX010005034.1, on the reverse strand, counting down.
GTGCATCTCCAATCCTGGCGATACGTATGGGTTCATCCCGAGTTACCCCCGCTTTTTCACACTCATCTCGGTCTCTAAGAACCGTAAAAAAGGGTTCTTTATAATTAATATTTAAAAAGAGGGTGTCCAGCTGAATTTCGCATATTCCCACCTCATACGAATCACGACCCAATTCATTGGGCCCATGGAGTTCTATTACAAAGTTGGCCAGGGTGTTGTTAGGATGTACAGAGAGAGAAGAAGAGAACGGTATGTGACGTAGAAATGGTTGGGCGCTATGTTGCATACTATTTAAGCTTCATTATTGCAGCAGCTTTTATATAGGTGTTGAAGCTTTCTGGGTACCCTAGCCATTTCACCAGGTAAATTTTTTTCTTTCCTGAGGGTTTGCTTCCTAAAAATTTTCCAATTTTAAACGCATTTTTTCCTAAATTAAATGTTACTTTGTGCAACATCTCGCGGTAAAAGCCTCCTGCGATTTCTTCCCCATTCAAATCTTCAATGTAATACAGTATTATCTCGCCTTTAGATCTCATAGCCCTAATTTAAAAAATCTCACGTGTCCAATCTTGCTGAAACCCCTTCGCGAATTTATTTCCCGAACGCGACAGACTTACATATTCATTGATTTTGAAACGCGCAGAGTGTAGCAGTGTTCTACGAATATCTCTTCTCACATCAGGCTCTGTGCGCCTACCTCTTCCTAAAATCTCGTTAGGCGTTGTCCCAATCGTGCGATGGTGTGAGCGGTTGTATGATGATGGAAATGATTACAGAATGTCTATATATCTGTATGTGTTTTCATGTGTAAAATAGCGATGCATGCGTTCCTTTATGGTACGTTAAACTCTTTCAGCTAAAGAGGCCTTATGTATACAGTGCCCGCGAAAAGTATCCGATCACCCTTGAAATTTGTATTTTTTACATAAAAAACAATGTTTAAATGTATACTAACCTTATTTAGTATTTTGTCATCTGTCCTTTGGTTTGGATGACTTGTTCTAGACGTTTTGGCATGGATTTAATCAAGTTTTGACAAACTTCCACTGATATTTCCTTGCACCATACCTTTTTGATGGCCTCTTGTAATTTTTCGACTGAGCCAGTGTCGTGGCATTCAACCTTATTTTTTATTATTAGCCACAGATTTTCTATCGGATTGAGATCTGGACTATTACCAGGCCAATCCAAAATATCAAATTTATTGTCAATAATCCATTTTGTCACTATTTTGGCCCTGTGACATGGTGCACCATCATGCATGTATGTTTTTGTCCTTTGGATTGCCATTGCCATTGGAAGTTTATCCTGTAGCATTGCTAAATACCGTGCACCATTCATAGTTGTGTTCTTCGGAAGAAAATATAAGTTTCCACGCCCATAGTAACCGAAACAACCCCAAACCATCACACTTGGAGGGTGTTTCATTGTCTTTAGGGTGTATTTAGGGTCCATCCTATTTGAGCCAATAGGCCGGCGAACCTTTTTTGGACAACTTCTGAATGTCAAAAATGTCGACTCATCGCTAAATAAAACCTTCTTCCAGTCATCAACAGTCCAATGAATGTATTTTTTACAAAATGCGACACGTTTTTTACGCATTTTTTCATTAATGAACGGTTTCTTAGCAGCATGGCGAGATGGTAATCCGAGTTCTTTTTGGAGCCGCTCCTGGATAGTTCGTTCAGAAACACCAGATAACAAATTATTCATATTAAATTTTATTTCTTTCGCAGTTATTGTTGGGTTTTTCAATACTAAACGTTTCATAAGTTTGTCTGTTCGCGAATTTGTTTTTCTCGGTCTGCCAGATCGTTTTTTAGGGACTGGCGTGGTTAGGCCACCATTGTTCTTAGCCCGTGAAACCCATAAATTAACGGTACTTTGGGATATGTTTAATTCCTTAGCTATCTGTCTCTGTGATTTCCCACATGCATGCAAAGCAACAATAGCACCTCGACAATCACTCTTAAGTTGTTTTTTAGCACACATTATATATAAATTTTATTTACCACCACTTTCTGTAAAAAAAAAAAAAAATCAAGAAATTTACACAAACAGTGAAATCTGACAAATTTGAGACACAGCCACCCGCAACGAAGGCTACTAGAACACTAATTTGAGAATGCGTTGGATAGCTCTCATATCAGCGAGCAACCTCAAAGTTACCAGATGTCGCTAGAACAAATAGAAAGTGAATTACGTGTCTCTGAATATCAAGGGAAAATATTGTATTTTCTTGAGTGATCGGATACTTTTCGCGGGCACTGTAGAATTGGGAGTGTAGTAACTGATATGAAACTCTGTCAGCATGTTCTGAAAAGCTCGGCCTATAAATTCTTTCCCCATATCCGTAAAAAAATAGCCAGGAAACCTTTTCTCTTTCAACATCAACGTTTTTGGTGGCTTTAGCAACTGTTTCAGGCGATTTATTTTTCAGAGGAATTAGCCACAGATATCTAGGAAATACATCTATTATGAATAGGATGTAGCGGTAACCATCGTTATACATTGAATATCTTTGCATGTCTGTTAAATCTGCCTGCCAAATAGAGTCAATCGATGCCGCTGTTGTCTTGGCTGCTTTAAACATTTTTCTCACAGGCTTATGAAGTGTATAAGCGTCCTGCGCTCCCGCGAAAACCTCTCGACATCTTTTTTCCTTACTCCATCATTGTAAACACTTCTGTACAGTCTATCAACGCCTCCGTAGGAGGCTGGGCTAGAAATGTCATAATAACGTCTTCTTAATATGTTAACCTTTTGCATATTTTAGAGGCACGTAGATAGGGTTGACTGTTGTTGTTGTTTGACCTTTTCTTTCTCCTCTTCAGAGGTGCTAACGCTGGGGGTGATGGAGTTGTCAGTTGTGGCACAAACGAGGCATGTTCTAAGTCTTTTAACCTGTTAAGATTTCCTATCAAATGTTTGTTTTAGGGACATTTATTTGTTGTAGTCTTGTTTTAATATGCTTCCATCCTGATAATGAGGGTCTATCCCACTTTCTCACCAGATCATGGAAGATGTGAACGATATTCGAGCCCTGTATCTTTGTTCCTTCCACAGTGATCTCAACTGTATCGGTCCACTCTATGTTGGGATCCTCACTCAATAGATTATAAAGACTTAAACCTTTATTCCTCAATGTATGTGGGAGACTGCTTTTTAATACATACTCGATATGTTGTGGGGCCGACCCATTATTCTTTGGTTGGTCAGCTTCAACGGCGGACACAAGTTCTATGTCGCCATGCTCATCGTTGTCCGTGGTATGCCTAATAACCACGGGGACCTCTGTCGGATTCTTATAATTTTCGTACTCGTGAAGAAATTGCTGCAGAGCTTCTTGGTATAAGATTCTTTTCTCATCAGGTGTTTTTTCACTGTTTAATAGGGCTAACAATTCGCTTTCCATTCTTTTAATCCTGCATTTATGGCCGTCTAGAACCGTGTGTGGACTCTTTGAACTTTGCAGTGAAACATGCACCTCGTGTGGAATCACTACCACTTTCTTCATTATATTAATCTACTCAGTAAAGGCCCCAAAACTGAAAATAAGATGGGGAGGAAAGACCCCCCTCTTTGTACAATAATTCTTTTTTCTTCCCCACAGTCTGACTTTTACGAGCGAATGTACGTATAATGTTCTTGTAACGTCGTAGGCAAGCATTCTGAGGGGGTTTATTGATACAGTGCAATTTATAACGTTAAGACAGATTTCACAGATGCATTTTAAAAAGTCTGAGTCGCTATTTTAAGCAAACATCTGTTTCATTGCGCGGGGCAGGCGATGATACATTTTGATTAATTCATGGTATTTCTTTAGCCTCTTTGTCATTCTGGAATATTCACCGTTTCAGGCTCGTGTAGAAATATATTCGTTCTTAGAAGCACCCTAAACGTGTTACGCGGATGAAGGTCACAAAGTAAATATCCGTAAAGTTGACTTGTAGCTTCTTTATAAACTTCCAAAAACTCCTTACGCTGATTCGGGAACATTTGATTGGCTAATAGCCCAATTTGTGACACATCTTTACGTTGTGCAAATAAGACTAGGTATTGTGTATTTAACGACAGATCGCGCATGTATCTATTTTTGAAAAATAGTGTAGTAATGCCTAGTTAAGAATATGAATTTTGTTTAATTAAGATAATGTTTAATGTAAATCATTTACTAATAATTATGGAATTACGAAAAAGTATGTTTGTTAGATTTAAATTGTTTAAAATGGATAGAGTTGGCAATCCTGAACAGAGGCCCACAGAGCAGACTACCCCCACAAGGGAGTCAGTCTTCTAGGCAACGCGTTACGCGTAAAGTTGGCTTCATGTAACGTAAAGTTTAATTAATTGTTTGTGTTCCTCTCCGACGTAAAATGTTATCGTAAAATTCCGTACTCGCACCCCCCTAAATTACTTAAACCATTTTCGGAGTTAAATAAATAATAAAAAGTGTTAAAAGAGTGTTAATAAACTCCCCCTTTGTTTTGTAACGGCTTTTCATAGTCACGGCGTGGCTACCAGAATCTTTATATGGTACGGCGAAAAAGAGTGTAGAGAAAGCAAACGATAAATGAAATAAAGAGCCGATAGAAGAGTAAATAATGAGAAGAAAGTAAAAAATAATAAAGGGTGAACACTATATTTGGTGGCAGCGGTATGATTTGCAAATCACAAAAATCCCAGTAATTTATCGTTTCCAAGTGAAACTAAAAATTTGCATAGTTATACTAAATAAGAATAGATAATATGCACTCAAAAATACACGTAACCTACTGTAAACAAACAAAACATTGCCTAATTGAGAGCGGTCGCTTTGTTTGTAAGCGAACCTCTATACAAATATCCCTACGTAACCGAATGAAACTGCATTATATCCTGACATAATTTTGTAATTTTTTTCTATGCAAATGCTCGAACTAAAAAAAAGGACATTTTTCATTTCTAATACCCAAATTAAAATATCAAATCAAAACATCTTTTGTAATACAATAAATTCCAAATAAAAATTTTACCATTGTCATTGAACTGGAAGAAAGAAAGAAATAAAAATCGGCCTACCTATAAAAATAACATTGAATGCATTTATAAAACGTAAATATAGGCTATGAAAAGAATTTTCTGCACAAATTTTTGTAATTCTTAAAAAATTATAATAATATCCAAATTTCGTAATGCATAACATTTGTGCTTATTAAAGAAAAATCTTATGCTTATTTATGTTAAACCAATTAAAATTTTGTTAAATAACTAAGAATTTAATACTCAATAGACATATACCGTAGTAACGGTTAATCTCCGAACAATATTTAACGATAGGCCTACAAGAAATCCTTCAGTACAATACAATAGCCATTTTACCAAATATGTCGGAATTGTCGTGAAATGAACGAAAGGAATGGGGAGGAAAAAAAATAGATAATCAGCCTACCTACCAAATTTTATGAGAATAAAAAATATATATAATTATATATATAACTAATATATACGTATAAGTTAATAAGTAAGTATATAATTAATGAGTATATAATTAATGAGTATATAAAAAAAATAAAAAAAAAAAAAAATTTCACAACACAATTTCTCTATTTCAGTTAAACGAATTCTGCTTATTTTGAAATTTAACACAATCCTATACGGCCAACTCTGACAAATTTAATATGTTTAAGATTATTTTTCGATTGTCCCTTAAAATGTAACGTAATCCTATTTTAGCGCGAAGCGAGCGAAGCAAAAAGCCCGTAAACCTATATAAACAATCAAATAATCCTATTATTATATACAAGCAATCGAAATATAATCAAAAATCTACCAATGAAGCCCAGAAAATTTTACATGTTCATGAAATGTTTTACAATCGGTACAAATTTTCGCTGAAACATTTTGACAGGACCGTATAAAATTTATTTATTTATCATTATTCTGATCACAATTATCACTAATTCCAAAAGTTTAAACACAAAAAGTAAACAAAGGTAAGCTGAACAGGCATAACAGTGGAAGAGACGAAAAATTGAGTCCTCAGGCAGCACGATAAATTTTAAAAACTATGTCCTCTCCGACCTAATGAACGAAATTTAACGTAATAATGACTCGCAATATTGAGTCGGACAAGTTTTTCTACCGACTCTGTAACGACTAAAATAAGTTTTGAGTCTAGACTCGATCTCAAACAACAAATTTTGATGCGCAAAAATTTTGAAGCGACGTGACTCAGAATAATTTGGAAAACAATGGGCGCCATTTTGAAATTACATTTATAATGAATTTTAAGGAATGAAAATCGAAATTTGCCTGCAAACGGGGTAAACTTTGCATTTACATATTTTAATAATCGAAATAAAATATTCATTAACGCTATTGGCTATTTTACCGGGACGGCAGAATTTTAATCGAAATAATAGCACGTGGGTAAGCCTCATACAAAATATGATGTAAGACCGCCGCTAGCCACCAAATATAGTGAACACCCTTTATTATTTTACTTTCTCTTCATTATTTACTCTCTATCGGCTCTCTATTTCATTTATCACTTGCTTTCTCTACTCATTTCAACACTACTTTACAATTATATTCATGGTAGCCACGCCGAGCCAAGACTATGAAAGTCGTTACAAAACAAAGGGGGAGTTTATTAACACTCTTTTAACACTTTTTATTATTTATTTAACTCCGAAAATGGTTTAAGTAATTTAGGGGGGTGCGAGTACGGAATTTTACGATAACATTTTACGTCGGAGAGGAACACAAACAATTAATTAAACTTTACGTTACATGACGCCAACCTTACGCGTAACGCGTTGCCTAGAAGACTGACTCCCTTGTGGGGGTAGTCTGCTCTGTGGGCCTCTGTTCAGGATTGCCAACTCTACCCATTTTAAACAATTTAAATCTAACAAACATACTTTTTCGTAATTCCATAATTATTAGTAAATGATTTACATTGAACATTATCTTAATTAAACAAAAATTCATATTCTTAACTAGGCATTACTACACTCGATTGTGATTGATGAAGAAAACGCTTATGTTAAGGTGGTGGGTGAACACTGTAAATGTCTCGGCAAAAGTTTTATCCATTTCCAACATGAGCGAATACGTCGAATAGCACTATATAACTTTATGCACAAATTTTGAGAACACCTCCCCCTTTTCTTTAATGATTTTAAGCATAAAAACAGTCTTACCACATCCTGTAGGGCCAGATATAATAGATGTGGATAGGCTCGCTCGTGAACCTGAATTTTTCTACGGAATCCATCTCTAACACGTCACACTCCTAAGTGGGTCATTTACAAAATATAATAAAAATTTAAATGGTGTTCCTTATATTCTACAATCTTGTTTTTCCTCTTCCACAGAACCATGAATGACGATGAGGTAGAGCATCATGTCCCCATCATCGATATTACAGACGACCCCGATGACAGTGTAGTTACGATCACAGACTCCACTCCCGCTGACGAGCCCACACCAGCGACACCTGTAATACCACCACACGACAATTCAATGCGGAAGCATGATGAAGAGCCTTCCACGTCAGGTATAAAGCGTGCCAGGAATGCACCGCTGTTAGACCCCCAGTAATAAAGCCCCAACCCTCTACGTCTTACGACACAACCTCCACAATAGTTCCTTCCTCAAATAAAGTTGTAGTCTCTTTTTCCTGTTCAATTTCAGGTACATCTTCACAACAGCAGCAGCTTCTCGTTCTGTCAAGGATGGCATAACATTCGAGTTGGTGCGCACCGCCACTCCCACCACATCCCTGACTAGAAATCGGTACGTAGTCAGGGTTGACCTTATATCCATGTATAGCAATGGTGTTGAACACGGACTACTGCGCGTAGTTGAACGTATTGTGGAGTTTGTCCTTCAGAACCGCGACGAACGTGAAGTCAGGACGAGGCTGTCCTTCGGGTTCGGGTCAGATGACGGGGATGTAGATGATTTTTGGGTAGTAATACCATTCAGACCCTTAGCAGCTGTGGATATACAGTATATATTAGGCCGTATAATGCAGGCCTCTCAAAGTAGTATAGCCTTGAATATGGACAACTTCACGGTAGATATTGACCGTGTGTTCCGTGTTGCAGGTCATAGTGCCACACCTTATACTCTTAATTTCATTTCTCAGGCTATTTACAGGCGGCATATGAACGCCGATCGTGGTTGCGGATTTATAGCATTAGTCTTGGCCCGTATGTTTACTGTACTAAATACACGGACGCAAAAATTTGGTTGCCTACAGTTGTGCAGCGTGTCCGTAAACTGGCTTCAGATTGCAAGCTTGAGTTTGATTATAATATGGGTCCTGAAGGGCTGAGAAGGGAAGAGCAGGAAATGAATGTTCGTATAGTTGTATTTGGAATGGATGTACGTCGTAGGAATGTGTATGTTTTTAAAAGCTGTGTGAGAAATCGTACAAGACCCCTACTTATTTTAGGATTGTCACGTTCAAAGTATCTCCTCATCCGTAATATAAGGGCTCTTTACGCCATTTATGATAAAAGTCGAAAGTATGGACGACATCATGAGTTGTGTAAAGGATGTCTCGAGTTTGCGGATGATACAGTGAAACATTGTAAAGATTGTCACATGGTATGTGCGCAGTATAAACGCTCCAAATGTGAAAGACGTGTGGTTCAAGCTGTGAAGAGGTACTGTGATGTATACAGATTCACATTTTTCAATAATAACTGTTTTGAGCTCCATAGGTCAATTGGCACGTGCAGGAAAATGAGAATCTGTGAATGTGGTATGTTTCATATGATGGATAATTGGGCGAATTTCAAGCATAGTTGTGATAAAATTCATTGTTTTACATACGATGAGAAATATAAGACGGTTGGAGTAAAGCATGTAGAGTATGTTATATGAAAGATGCTAAACCTAAAAATAGACCTTGTATAACTGTACTACGATATAGAAACATATACGGTTGCTGAAACTAAAAAGGTTATCCCACATCTACTTGTAAGTCAGACTATCTGCGATGAGTGCATGGAGGTCGAATGTGATGAGTGTCACAAATGTGGTAAACGGACAAATGTTTTTAACACGATTGCACACGACAGTTCCGTGAAGCTCTTTGTGTCGTATATTGTCAAGTTAGCGGACAAGTTCAAAAAATGACTGTGTATATTCTTGCCCATAAAGGGGAAAAATCTGACACACAGTTCCTTTATAAGGAGCTGCTTGAACACGAGTCATCAGAGATATTTACAGGTGATCCCTTCAAGAGAGGAAACAAACTTATACAGATGCAAATAGGTAATGTACAGTTTAAAGACACTTTATTATTCACACCTTGTAAATTAACCAAGCTACCCAAGGTAATGGGCGTAGCCGCCGAAATTTCAAAAGGGTATTTCCCTTACTCATTCCTTCCTAGAGAAACTTTAAATTACGTGGACTACCTCCACCCAAACATTACTTTAACTATGAATGTATGAGTACAGGTGAACGTGAAGATTTTGACCGCTATTATAACAGTTTTAATGAATCTAATCCTCACAATATAGCTGATGAATGTGAGCGTTGATGCGTGAATGATATGCGCGTTCTTAGAGTATGTTTCGAGGCCTTTAGAAGGATGTACATAGACCGTTTCAAATGCGATTCGTTGCAAGTCGCAACCACAATCGCCTCTTTGTGCTTTACGGTGTTCAGGAACAATTTCATGCCTAAAGATATCTTAGACGTCATTCATAGAAATAACCCTAGCATTTTTGTGCACAAGGCTATTTACTTGCTCATACACATACAGCAGCAGACAGGTGTATACATAAAGCATACCCGCAACACGGGGGAAGTACCAATTATGGTTTATGGTCGTGTTTTTTGGGTCGGTGGTTTGAGTGAAAACCGTGCCACTGGTGAGAAGACTGTGTACACCTTTAACGGCTGTTGGTGGCGCGGATGGCCACGTCGTGAGTGCAGGATCGTAGGAGATATCCATGGTAGATCTCCTGCCGACAGTCTAACATGGACACACACCCGCGGTCAGCTTATAGGCTCCAAGTTCACTCACAAGATCTTGTGGGAGCATCAGTATAATGCACGGATGGAAACAGATGGACAGTACAGTGTAGAGATAAACACGATCAAGCGTTCAATGGTGCTGGAGCCTCTCAAATACGATAACTTGTTCGGAGGGCGTACAAATCCCTTCAAGCTATACTTTTCACCTGCGGAGGGTGTGAAACTCCATTACTACGACTTCTGCTCTTTATACCCCTAAGTGATGAAGAAAAATCCGTACCCCGTAGGTGCACCTGAAAAACTGGTAGGACCAGCCCTGCCCACCATCGAGGATTTCTCAGCAAATAGATCCTTCAACGAGTCAGAAATAACGACCCGTCGGTTCGCCTGTTTAAGTGTGATACCCTTAGCCTTCACGATATATTTCATATCCTCCCCCACCCTCACCCGTACCCCATAAGTTTTCGGACCTGTTGAGACAAATGAGTCGGCGTATGCGATGTCTCCATACTCATCCTTGATCTCATCAGTCAATTCTCCGAGGAATTCCCCAATAGGCGGCATGTATTCACCCTCCCTCGCTGTGAATATTACACTATCTGTGTCGGCATACAGAACCCTCCGCCCAAGAGAATGCAATAGATCCCAACGTTTGATGCGCGCGAATGCCGTTGTGAAGCTGGCTACAAGTATGTTTGTAACATGCGATGTGTCTGCAGCCAGTTCCGTAATGTTGTACTTTATTATGTACGTATTACCTACATTCACGATCTCCATGACCTCTTTATCGGGAGCGTTGGCATAATCCCACACCTGGTTATAACTTTGGGCAAGGTGAACGTTCCCCTTGCCAGTATTCTGTGCAAATTTTCCCCACAGGCTAAGACACAACTTTGTACTAAAGCGCTTCCCTGGGTTCTTTACAATTTGGGAACGGTCAAATTGTATCCCTTCACGGTCACGTTAACGTTGAATATAAGCCGATTTTTAATCTTCGGTATCAATTCCTCGTGGATACCCTGATGCTATTCCTCGTGGATACCCTGATGCTTCTACCTTATCCTTCAAAAAAAGTGTTTATATATGGCGTGAAAAGGTTGGGGAACTTCTGAAACCTCCACACCTCATATATCTTCAATATTCTAGTCATGGCGAACGGCTAGGGACATCTCAGGGCTTGTATATACGCCTCTGATTTTACGCTAGTTGGCTGTGTGATTACAAGTCCCATTGTTCTCCTCTGCGCACTTCACGCACAGAGGAAACATAAGCTTGTGATCTATAACGACGGGTGAGACCGGTATCCATAAATCGCGAGGTGGGAGCACGTCTACAGAAGAAAGACCGAAATAGTTCGTTCTCTAGTATGCTTGGAAGATGAGGGTGACCAACCACCCCAACTGACTGTAGGGACCCACAATTTTTGGGATCAGAAGCTGGGAGGCGTGAAGGAACTTAGGGGTACGAAGGTATGCCGTAACACCTATAGAAAACGTTAACAGTTGCCTAGTACCTATGATACCGTACCCTTTGGCTACCATAATCCTTGATTTTATATATATATATATATATATATATATATATATATATATATATATATATATATATATATATATGTGTGTGTGTGTGTGTGTGTTTACTTGTTAACGATATGTTTTTTTATTTATTACACGTATTTGTGTATATATATACAGCTTGAATAATTTGATGATATTTTTATTAAATAAATAGTGTTTCAATTAGCGTCTCATTTTATCCTTTGTGTGTGTGTGTGTGTGTGTGTGTGTGTGTGTGTGTGTGTGTGTTTGTGTGCGTATGTACAGGAAAAGTCCTAAGCTTCTCTCCCTGTATGATCGACCAATGGTCATGTGACTCCTGCGATATCGCTACCCCTGTGTGCTCAGTTGACCGCTGCATGCCCTGGATCTCAGACGCGTATTTGAAGAAAGCTCACGTAGACGAAAAATAGTGAACCCTCCTTTGAGACTCTTAAGGCTACATTCAAGCGAGTGAAGCTTGAGGTACAAGAGGTTCAAATACTCTACGGCTATTCTGGCGAGAGCAATGCAGGATTTCGTTGTACAAACGATGTAATGGACTATTTTGTTATAATGTTATAATGTTTCAGACCAGCAAAGACCCTAGGATCCACTCATGGCTGGTCTACCTAACTGTGTTCGTAATTGTGCATTGTGTATGTCCTCCCTGGTGGCGGAGGGGACCTACAATTTTACGTGGGTTCCGAACCACAAGAACATAAGAAATTTATGTAACAACTGCCTGTACATTGGCAACGACCAATTTTTACAAAACTAAATTATTATCAATTTAAAACTAATTAAATTATCGATTTAAAACTAAAGATAGAATCTCTGGATCCAGAGGATCAAGTCATAATAGACTACTATCCACAAATATGTTACACTCTATATCTATTTATAACGGACATGCAAATATATCAGATCCAAAGAATCCAGTCAATTTCATTACGGTATCCATCAATACTAGTACCTTGCCAACGAAAAATAAGTCACGGTCCATATTGATTGCGGACCAAGTCAAAATTTACGACCATACACATTACAATATATATACTTAGGAGGAAAAGTGTAGGTGTGGCTGTAAAGACTGGACAGTAATGTAGAAATGTGTGTGCACCCATCTTGGGTCTCCCATTTCAAGGTGTTTGTGGGGCAAGTGAAGATCATGAGTTTTTCAATACCTCACAGTACTAGAGGGGGCACCGCTCGGCAGAGGAATCTCTTTAAATGGGGTGTGTAAGGACAGAGAGTAACCTCTAACCGAAGATGCTGCCTCCCTATATCCCACAACACTTGTGTTGAGCTGTGGGATCTATCACCACAAAGCCTTAATTTTACTACCTTAAACTATACCCAATCTATCAACATATGCGACTAATCGATTTTTAAATATGTTTATAGACATGCTACTAATTACTTCTACCGGCAAACTATTCCAGCTATTTACTATTCTATGCGTAAAAAAGTTTCTCGCAGCTGCTGTCTCGAACCTTCTACTTGTCAACTTACACCCGTTATTTCTAGTCCTATTATATTGAGATATTTCGAAAAAGCTATCTCTACGTTATCGAACCCATTCATAATTTTGAAAACCTGGATTAGATCACCCCTTAGCCTCCTAGTCTCGAGTGTAGTCAATTTTAACTCCATAAACCCATCCTCTACGACTTTGACCTAAGCGACGGAATCATCTTAGTTGCTCGTCTTTGAACTCTTTCGATTTTGTCTATATCTTTGCGCATATGCGGATTCCAAAATTGGATCGCGTACTCCAAATGGGGTCTAACTAATGATTTATAAAGAGGACCTATAATATCGCGCGATTTGTACTCAAAATTCCGAGCTATAAAACCTAACACTTTGTTCGTCTTATTGACCGTTGCTGTACTTTGTTTCACTACTTTTAAATCACCAGTGAATATAACTCCTAAATCTTTTTCCTGCTCTACGCTTGGTAAATCTTTCCCTGACATACTATACGCAAAATTACCGTTACGCGAACCTATATGCAAAATTTTGCACTTATCACCGTTAAATCTCATTTGCCATGTGACTGACCAATCAACGATTTTATTCAGATCTTCCTGGATTTTACCTCTATCTTCGTCATTAATCGTCCTACCACCCAGCTTCGTGTCATCCGCAAACTTTGAAACTGTACTGACTTGGCTGACATCTAAATCGTTAATATATATAAGAAAAAGCAAGGGGCCCAATACAGAACCCTGAGGAACGCCACTCGCTACATTAGCCCAACACGACTCCGCTCCATCAACGACCACCCTCTGTTTCCTACCTCGCAACCACTCTTCTATCCAATTTATTACTACACCCCTGATTATTCCATGAGCCTTAGTTTTTTCAATGAGTCTTTTGTGCGGTACGATGTCAAACGCTTTTTGAAAATCTAAATACTCTACATCAACCGCCCGATGTCTATCGTAAACGTCAACCACGCTTTGGAAAAATTCTAAAAGATTAGTTAAGCAAGATTTGTTTCGCCTAAAACCGTGCTGCGTATTTCTAATTAGTTTATACAATTTTAAGTGTTCCACTATACGATCCCTAATTATTGATTCCAGTAGCTTACCTACAACAGACGTTAAACGGATTGGCCTATAATTTCCCGCCGCACCTTTATCGCCTTTCTTAAAGATAGGTGTTACGTTTGCTAACTTGAAATTATCTGGTACGCACCCCTCAGAAATAGACGCATTAAAAATCTTTGTTAACGGCACAACAATGCTATCTTTTAATTCTTTTAGTTGTATGGGATATATGGAATCCGGCCCCGCTGATTTATGCGTTTTCATTTTATCAATATAGCGCATTATCTCTCCTTCACTAACCACGATATTATCCAAAATATTACCATTATCAAAAGGTATTATGTCTATGACCGTAGGGATATTCGTTACCTCTTCTATAGTAAAAACTGACGTAAAAAATTCGTTTAGCAAGGTAGCCATTTCTTTGTTTTCAGAAACTAGATCTCCGTTTACATTTTTCAAAGGCCCCAAGACACTCTTTACTGGATTTCTATTATTGACGTATTGAAAGAATCGCTTGGGGTTTTCTTTACCGTCACGAGCTATGGAGATTTCAAATTCAAATTTCAAATTTTGTAGGACTACTGTAAACAGCATCATATCTGAAGTATTTTTACCACTACATTAATATATATTTTACGAGGTTTGCAGTGAGGTTGTGGCTAAAGGCTTGCGTGAATTTTTAATAGAATTTAGAGACGAGTATCGCCTGATAAACAAAAAGGAAAAATATCGGAACATGTTTCTCTCAAATAGTACGCCGGAGTGTGAATAAATGTGTTTAGTTCGTGAAAATACCTTTGAACGAAAATGTCTGGTGCGCAATCTGGGAAGTGGGGGTGATAAAACATTAAAACCGATATTACTTCATGTATCGCAAATGGAAAAATTCTCAAAGCACCTACCCAGTGTAATGGGATACAGGTATTCACATGATTCTTTCACGTTAGAACAACACCGTACACGATTCATCAACTTATGGTGTGACTCACTCCTCCACACCTCCCGTCGAGCCGATCCGCCCACCTTTGGCTCATAGTCATCTCAGAGCTTGAACCGACTGGACGTGCACTCCTCACAATAGAATACGATGGGGCTTCCTTTTAGTAGCATTCTCAATGCCGTGTACGATGTGTCCGTGACGAAGTCATTGCGCGTGTTCAGTTGTAAAGCCGGTGCCATTAACTCTGTACTTGAAACAATTTGTAGACAAACAAACTCTAGTAAACGGAATGTTATTTATTTAAGTGTTGATGAGATGAATAGAGTCTTCGTGATAGTTAAGAAATGGAGCGAGGATCGCTATAAAATACCTCTAGGTGTAAGTACAAGAAGAGAACAAATTAGTGATAACCCCTCATGAGCCATTGTTTTTACGTTGTGTATAAATAGCGGGCAGCCATGCGAACATAATTAAAAGCGTAGATAGTGGACGAAGCAAGTGGCTGTGGTGTTTTTTCTTTATGGTTAAGGTATGATTTGATATTATTGTTGGTGAAGACAAAATGAAATGTAATTTAGGGGTAAAGCGGAGTGAGTAGAAGGCGGAGTTCTGAAAGTATTTTGTGGCTGATGCGGTCGTAATAGGGAAATGAAAATATTGTACGTTTTTTTTAACGGTGGGAACTTTAAGGGGGGTTGATAAATATTATTAAGAAAGTTTCTGGTTAAAGATTGTAACAGATGTTTTGGGAAGGAGTTGTTAATGCTAAAATTGTGAATGAATTCTATTTCGTGGTGGAAGGATAGGTACGAAGAGCAGAGATGATTGGCGCGGTGGATTACAATTTTCATACTGTTTATTTTATATAGCGAAGAGGTGTGGCTTAAGTAATTAGTACCTAGGCCTGTGTACGTAGGTTTTCGATATATGGAGGTGCTGAATTTGTTGTTTTGTTTTGTTATTGTAATATCTAGGAAGGGTAGGGTGTTATTGGATTCATCTTCTTTGGTGAACTTAATGTTTTTGTGTTGGGAATTAACGTAGTCAAGAAAATGGGGACGTGGTTGGCAGTGTGAAAAAGGAGAAAGGTGTCATCAACGTATCTTTTATATAGGTGTGGTTTGTAATGGGTGGGACAATGGAGCAGCCAGTTATTTTCATGATGGCTGAGGAAGATGTTGGCTAAAGTGGCACTTAAGGGGGATCCCATAGCCAGTGAATCGGTTTGTTGATAAAGTTGTTGGTTAAAAAAAGAAATAGGTGTCTGAAGAGGCAAGCGTAAGCAGTTTGGTAAATTCTTGTTTTGTTAAATTCAGAACTGTGTTCGGATTGTTGGCGAAAAGGCTGTTAATACAGATATCGATGGCTTCTTTAATTAGAAAGTTGGTGTAGAGAGATACTATGTCGAAACTATGCATATGGAGGTTATGTGAGTTATTTATGGTCAATATTTCTTTCGCGAATTCGTAGTTGACGAGCATCGTGGTTTTTCCACCAGAACTTCGCAACCCTTGAACAAACCCTCCAAATCAGCAATAAAGGATCATTGCCACCTTCACAACCACCCGCTACTTTCCTCTAATTTCAAAATTGTTAATTCAGCCAACCAACTAATCGACCTCCGTATGCTTGAGTCCCTTTATATACTCAGTATTCAAACAACCCTCAACGACTACAGTTCCATTTTCAACCTAAACATCGCCAAATAAACTCTCATACTGAAAAGAAATCGCCATCATTCCGCTTGGCTCCATTCTTTCCAATATGGATTTTTTCAACAAGCCACCATTCCCAATCCTCTACAATATGGTGTATCATGCTCATTGAAGCGCGAATTTCAAGACTGGCAGTATGTATTCCTATGTAACATTAAATTTTAGGATGGGTTTGTTTTCTTGAACTTTTGGTAAAAATCACGTTTAAGTGTTCAAATTTCCAGGACATACACTGTAATACAAATGTAACAGACTGGTTTCTTACCAAACAAAACCATTGTAACAGCTGTTATAGGCTACTAGAGTTTCACTGTGATAATTTTCTGTTTCAGATACAAAGCTTGGTGAATATCGTGTAGCCACCATGGCCAAGCAAGGACGAAAGACCAGAAAAAGTTCTGGTTCAAAGCTGAGTGATCTGGTGGGTCCAGGCAAGCAGTTATTTCCAACAGAAGTTCCAACCTGGAGAGCTGTGTTTCAGAGAGGAATCCTCCTCCAGGAAGAGAAGCTGCTTCTGGATGATATGAAGAGAGCTCAGTACCCTCTGCAAGATTTGCCTAAGGACTTGGCATCACTGGTACTGGCACAGTGTCGCAAAAGCAATGCCAAGTTCACTCCTCCTGTGATCATTCAAGAGAAATCCATTGCCAGGAAGATTCTTGTCAGGTGGAATGAAATGATTGACCTAGTGAATGGCAGAGTGAAGGCTGCAAAGAGAGAGAAGAGAATAATGAACTTGATACATTGTTTGACATAACAACCTGCAGACATGATATCACTCTCTATGGAACTAAAACATCTGGCTGCTCTGGCTGTGCTGCTAGAGTTCATGTCACCTGTGACTGTCCTCTGCTTCAGAAGATTCCAAAGCTAGAGCTAGAGTGGCTCCATTACCAGAGGATCAAAACCTCAGAAGTTTCCAGCTTCCGGATGGCATCTGTTGATATGAAGGAAACAGTGAAGCAGGTGAAGGCTGCTAAGAGGAAGGAGGAAGAACAGAAGGCAGCTGAAAAGAGAAACAGAAAAGAGGAAGAAGAAAAGGAGCCGCTGCATAGAGCTGATAATGGTGATGAAGATGAGGTGACTTCCTTGCAAGTCTCCAGGCAGAGCAGCTCCTACTGCTGACAAAGATTTTTCCAGTACTGCACCAGGCACAAGCTCCAGTGTCAACACTGGCAAAGTCTCCACCTCTGCCAGGAGGAACTACATCGATATCTCAAGCACTGCTGCTGCTGCATTCAGGTTCAAGGTGGCAAACACTCCTGCAGCAGCCATTGCAATTGGTTTCTTGCAAGATCTCATCAAAGTTGGCCATCTATCTGCTGATAAGGCATATCTAGCTGTTGACAGGATGAAGATGTGGAGGGGCAAGAAGTCTGTAACAGGTGCCTCGGTGGGGTCCCTGGAGAAAAGGACAGAGGGAGAGGAGTTCAAGGAAATTTTCTTTGATGGAAAACAAGATAAGACAAAGATCATGAGGTACAATGAAGAAACTGGCCATTTCCATCGTGATATTACAACTGAAGAGCATTATAGTGTTACCTGGGAACCTGAGGGGAAGTATCTCTTCCATTGTACACCAGAAGAACCTGAAGGAAATGAGAAACCTGCACTGAAGATAGCTCAGGCTCTGTTTGAGTGGAATAGTGCTCATGGTGCTAAAGATACTATTGTGGTCCTTGGTCGTGACTCCACCAACACAAACACAGGACCTGATGGAGGAGCCATCACTCACTTGGAGAGACTGCTAGGTCACAAGTGTCACTGGCTGATTTGCCAGGTGCATATTAATGAACTCAGCCTCAGGCACATGATCATCAAGCTTGATGGTCCCTACACGCACAAGTCTTTGTTCAGTGGCCCAATAGGAAAAACGTTTGGAGAAGATCAATGACATACCTGTCAACTTTAGCTTCAAGGCTCTGCCAGGAGAAAATATAATTGAACTTCCAGAAGACATTGTACAGAACCTTACACTGATCAGAAGAACTGCTACCTACTAATCAAAGCTCTCAAGACAGGAGATTTGGGCAATGAAGTTGCTGGTCTGAAGTTTGGCCCACTGAATCAGTCACGCTGGATGACTACAGGTGAGGCTCTGTTAATGCTGTGGATGAGGCAGCATGGTCTAAAGGGGGTGTTGAAGAAGCTGGAGGTGCTGCTGAAGTTCTGCTGGACTTCTACTTCAAGATGTATTTTGAGATAAGGTGAAGCACCACATGAGGTACGGATCTCACCATATTCTGACCGCTCTGGGACTGCTGAGAAGCCAGACCTCTGAAGTCAGGAACATAATCACTCCTGTGATAGTTCGTGGAGCATATCATGCTCACAGTGAGAACCTCATTGCCTCTCTCCTGTGCAGTGAGGATGAGGAGGAGAGGGCATGGGGGCTTGAGATGATCAAGAAGATCAGAGGTAAGTCTGAGTATGGAGACATGAGTCTGAGAACTCATAGAAACCCTAAACTGAATTTTGATGCCACTTCTCCAATTACTCTGATTAATTAGGAAAAGGAGAAACTGTATGAGCCAATCTTCACTTGTAAGATGTCAAGAGGAGAAGTTGAGGAGCTTCTCAGGTCTCCACTTGAAGTTGAGAACTTCTCAGTTCACACTCAAAGGTGTGAAAGAGCAGTCCAGGGAGTTTCAGCTGCAGCTCATGCAGTGTATGGGCAAGAGAGAAGAGTTGGTTTTGTTCGTGCTAGGATCAATCACAGAGAATTGTTGCCAGTTTTCAAGTCAAAGCAAGGCATTATGAACATGTTTTAGATCTCTACAAGACCTGCTAGACAAATCAAGATGTTTTCAGAAAAAATCTCAAAACATTCAGTTGACCAGCATATTATTACAAGCTGGGGGTGGAGGAGGGACTTATACAAATATTAAAGAAGAATTGCAATTGCAAAAAAAAGGTTGTATGTCAGAGCAGCTTACGGAAAGGTGGGGGCAGCTGCATTACACTCAGTGATGCCGAAAAGAAAATAAATAAAACTTGGTGGAGGTGTTTCTAAAAAAAAGAAAATGCAAGACCAAGAAAGAAGAACAAAAAGATTCTGCCTGATGAAGAGAACAGCCGCGAAATGTGGTGTATAGGAGACTAAAAATCATACAATTCCTTAGTTTTGCAGATTGGAACGAGTGAGGAAAAGGAAAATCGCTTCCGCTGAGAAATGGGGGCCTTCGGCCAGTATTCATTGTAGACGCTCGGGTATGGGAATTTTGGACAAGAGAGGGAAACATCTGCGACGAAGAGTGAACAGGTTTGGGCATTCGACCAGGAGATGTACGACAGTGATAGGGGTATGGCAGGTAGGGCAGAGCGGGTTTGGCGATTTAACCATAAGGTGACCATGAGTAATGCGTGTCCTGGGCGGAGACGGGCTAGAATCACTTCTTTATGGCGGGAACGGTGGAATAAGGAGGCCCAGTATCCTAATTGCTGTTTGATCTTGTGGAATTTGTTTTGTGTAGCCTGGTCCCATTCCCGTTGCCAGATGGGAGCGGAGAGTCGGAAAGAAGTCGGAGAAAGGGAGGGGCTAGGGGGAAGGCCGGCAGTAAGCAGACCGTCTTTGCCGTGCGGTCAGCCTCCTCGTTACCCTGGATCCCGACATGTGCCGGAACCCAGCAGAAGGCGATTGTCTTGTGTTGGAAGGCTGTTAAAATTGGAAGGTTTGCTGGATGGTACAGACGAGCTGATGATGGGAGTTAAATCTCTCTAAGGAGAGAAGTGCGCTTTGGGAATCAGGATAAATGACGAAGGAGCTGGCAGAGTGGGTGCGCACTAAGGTAGGTTGATTTTCCACATTTATTTAGATATCGACTTTGGACTAGTCGAGATAGTCAGGGCTTAATATGATAATAACTGACAAAAAACTTCAGATCCCTGGCTTTATCCGTTTTTTGAGGAAACCGTTTCAAATCGTCAAAAAATCGTACCGAAAAATACCTCATTTTCACAATTTTCGGCCGAAAAAATCATGCTATTTTCATAAAAAAATCCTGAAAAAAGTTACAATTTTATTGAAAAAAAAGTAAAAAAAACATGTACAGAGTCAAATAGACATTTAGATCCTAAGATCAACATAATTTTCACTGTAAGAGCCCTTAGAAGCAAATGAAGACCTCATCTGGCGGCTTAGGGCTTTGGCCAGAATGTGTTTGTGCCTTGATTCGAGTCCATAAACAGTATGGGAAGCTTCAGATGTCTGCTTCAAGGCCATTTCAACACTCTGAGAATGTGAAGGCAGATCAGGCAGCTCCAGCTTGGTGCCATTCAGCAATGCTTCTTGAAGCTCCTGGTCAGAAAAGTCTTCTGTGAGAGCAGGTTCACAGATGCCACTTTGAGAAAGGTTGATTAGTTCTGACCAGTGGGTAGCTTCAATGTTGATGGCTGTAATCTTCTTCAGCCTCTTCTTGGCTGGCTTCCCACTTCTGAAAGAATAATAATTAATTTATTTTTTATTCCAGTTTAAGATTTAATCCCTATTAGTATCAGAATTGCTGATTTAATTTAACTTAAATTAAAAAAAAAAAACCCGAGTTCTATAAATCCCCATAATCGAATTTTTTTTCAGAAAGAAGGTAAGATTATTTCCATTATCAGAGGGGAGGGTGGGAATTGGGATAAGAAAATGTGAAAAAAAATTCGATTATGGGGATTTATAGAACTCGGGCCTTTTTTTTAAATAAATCCCCATAATCAAATTTTTTTCCACATTTTTTTAAATTAATAAATGCTTGCCTGATGGACAGAATTTTCTTGAGAGCACCTTCTTTCACTTCCAAGTCATCAGACTTCATCATGGAGTACAGCACATTCTCGGGCAGCAAGGCAAAAGCATTGTACTTCAGGTTCTTGGAAGCAACACCCTGAATTTCTTCAGACTGCTGCTTGATCCTCTGGATCATGTTGAAGATGTACAGCTGCTGATTGTCGAACTTGCTGTCCCTTTTGATCTCAAACCAACTGCCTGCATACACTTCCACAATGAACTTGATGGCCTGGTAAAGCTTATCCGGTAGTTCTGGAGGGTAAGCACATCTGGTCCACAGACACATCAATCTAATCGCCAAAGTCAACCAAGTTGCATGGTTTAATGGTCCAATTTTCCAGGCAGCAAATCTTCGGCTGACTTTGCCCCTGGAAATTCCAAGCACATACTCCAAAAGAAGCCTCTGGTCGCTACTGAGATCCTTCAGTGTCTCCTCAGCAAATTCCTTGTCATCCAGGGGGCCACTGAGTTTGGTGAACTCCACTTGTGGCAGATCTTGGTAGTCAATTTCACAGAGTTTTCCCAACGGACCACTGAAAGAAAGCAGTGGGACTTTTGGTACTGCCATCAAGATGCTTGAAAACAGCTCTGAAAGGAAGCTC
Source organism: Bathynomus jamesi (assembly GCA_023014485.1). Classification (NCBI taxonomy): domain Eukaryota; kingdom Metazoa; phylum Arthropoda; class Malacostraca; order Isopoda; family Cirolanidae; genus Bathynomus; species Bathynomus jamesi. The sequence continues at coordinate 11,506 of JAJOZX010005034.1, read as the reverse complement.
ATTCTGATGGAATGAACAGCCAATGGTGTGCAATTTCCACTCAATTTTATTTTCCAGAGCTGTTAAAAGGTCTCCCTCCCAGCCAGTGTTTGTATTTGTGTTGTCAAGGAGGACAGCTTTCAGGGTATGAACACTGTTAAACTCCAAGACACTAGCAACTTCTTCACCAAGAAGAACTCCAGTCGCACCTTTAATTGGGATGACTCTGTGAGTAAGATATGTTCCACTTTCAGTTCCCGGCTCCTTTGTGAAAGTCAAATGGTGCTCTTGTCCCATTCCTTTCTTCAGCTTAGTCTCCCCATTTTCATCCTTAACTTCTCTGTACAGCAAAGTGTCCTTGTCAACTTTCCCATCAACTCCAATACAGACTAACTTTTCCAGACCCTCATTGTGCTTTTCATCACTTTTCACTTTCATTCTAGCTTTTTCCCTGTCCATTTTCGATTTATCAACTATTATCTGTTTCACATCAAGGCCAGGCTTAAGCAGATCCATAGCTTGTAAGTCCAGGAGGAAAGCATTAGCAAGACTTGCCCCAAGATTGGAAGAAACATCACCCCTGATCAGTTCCATGGCATATTTGGGGTTTTTCAAAAAGCTGTAACCTCCACTTGGGTGCCTCCTTGACTTGAACTCTTCAGCTTCACCACCAGATGGCTGAAATGAAAATAAAAAAATAAATAACTAAAGCGAAAATGGGGGAAAATAGGGGAAAAAGTAGGGAAAAATATGGGTAAAAATCGACGAAAATGGGCGGAAATAAAAATAAATTACTTAAACGAAAATGGGGGAAAAAAGTGGGAAAATGGGGAAAAATTGGGTAAAAATTCAGGAAAAAGTCGGCGAAAATGGGCGAAAAAAAGAATAAATTACTAAAGCGAAAATGGGGGAAAGAAGGGGGAAATAGGGACAAAAAGTAGGGATAAATTTGGGTGAAAATGGGACAAGATATAAAAAAATATATTACCTCTCCTGATTCTCCTGAGCTGGATTCAAAAGAAATATCTTGTGAAGGTGTGGAGGCAAAAGTGGCCAAATCCACTTCCTGCTGCTGTTGAATCTGGCTCTGTAATCTTTCTGCTTCAGCTGCAGCCCTCTGGTCTCTCTTCACAGCAGCTTTATCTACAGATCCCAGTGGAAAGAGCCCTTGGGTCCTATTTTGGCCCTCTCATCTCTCAAGTATTCCCTCTCCTCTACTGGAACCTGAAATATTAAAGTATATTAAATAGCGGATCTAAAATAAGAGATAAAATCCTGAAAAAAAATTGATTATTAATTTCTATTACCAAGGGGGGTGGAAAGGAAGATTACAGGAGGAAAATGCGGATATTTTTCAATTACAAGCATTGAATTTCCTTCCATTTAAAAGGCACCTAATCGCACTAAGTTAGGCCAGTTAAAAGTTAAAAAAATAATAGCATTACCTTCTTACTGGGAGGACAAGTGCAGATTATGTGCTGTGTTTGACAATTTTCTTTCTTGCACTTTACAGCATTGTCATCACAGGGACGAACAGGTAGCTTACAGGTGCAAGCAGAAATGTCAAAAAGTTTATCCAGCTTTTCCTCCAGATTCTGCTCCTGCACTGTAGAAAGAGATTTCCTGTTTATCTCTTTTGCTTTCTTGAAGCACATTTTATCCACCAATTTCACTACATAATATTCCTCATACATGGGCAGCCGCGGGTTCACTGCCTGCCAGATCTCAATCACATCCTTTGCTATCATTTTAGCAATATCATAGTCTTTCAAGTCCGGGTGGCTGTTTTGGAGGAAATAACTGTACTGAATAACTTGGCGGAGGATAGGAGGCTCTGTTTTATCCAAAGGGGAAGGCTGGCCACTGAATTTGTTGGCACTATCACTTCGAGTTACTGCAGACTTCCGTTTTTTACCCATTTTTATGAAATATCTGAAAATAAACACAATTAAATGAACGCATCATAAAATAACTTAATTCAATACATATTTTATAGGTAAATATCATTAAAAAATACAAAATAATACACTAATAAACATCTATAATACATTTACAATAAGTTTCAAGCATCGTTTTGTTAAAAAAGCCGAATTTTAATTGATTATTTTGATGAAATAAGGTCCGATATTTTGTTTGTTTACATTGCGCGAATGCCGCGCGCGCGATTTTACGCGTAAAATTCGGCAATTTTACAACTTAAAAATAATTAACAATCCTCAAAAAATACAATCATTTTCACAAATATGAGTTGGTGCAACGTTTTTTATACATTAATACCTTTCTATCTAGACTAGTCCAAGATCACAGTTCCAAAATCAACCTACCTTAGTGCGCACAATGTCGTGGGCCTCCATAATCGCGAAGAGTTCTACCGAAAAAAAAGGAGGCCTCGTGGTGCAGGCTGACGCTTCGAGAAAGCGGCTGAGCCAATATTACCTCTGAGGCGGCCGTACCGGCCTCCGAGCGAGAACCATCTGTATAAATGGGGACTGTGTCCGGGTGTTGGGTTGCGTGTTCTCTGAAGAGTGACCTGTATACCGTAGCGTCGTAGTAGTCTTTGGTAGGGCACACAGGTCTCTGCAAAACTTGATAGAGGTGAGGAGCCAGGGGCGGTAGATGCTGTATGAAATGGGGGTAACTGAGGGGTCGGGCATATTGGAAAGGTTCAGGAAAGTGCAGACCGCTTCAGTGAAGTGCCAACTCCGTCCCTGGGGTGGGAGTCAGAAATCGCCCCGCATAGAAGCGAAGAGGGTAGTCTCTGTGCAGGGAGGTATGTCCTCATGAGGAGCAAACCCCGTCGGAGAGCGAGAGGGAGGTAATTGCAATCCACTTGGAGGCTGGAGGCTGGGGAATAGCTGAAGTCACCGGTGGCGAGGCGGAGGCCCCTGTTAAGGACAGGGTCCAAGAGACGGAGGCAGGCGTTGGAGGCTGAACCGTATACTACACTGCCATAGTCCAGCTTCGACTGGACCATGGAAGTGTAAAAGCGAAGGATAGAGCGTCGGTTTGCGACCCATGTGGTGTGGGAGAGGTGAGCTGGGAGAGGTGAGCTAGGAGAGCGAGGGGACTTTGGAGGGAATGCTTCAGGTGTTTGAGATAGGGAACCCAGTTGAGCCGTCGGTCTATAGTCACGCCCAGAAATCTCGTGGAGGGTACCACCTCAAGAGGATTGCCGTATAACGTGACAGAGGGAACTGGAAGGGTTGAGGGTCTTCTTCTGCTGAAGAGCGTACAGTTGGTCTTGGGGGTGGAGAGGCGGAACCCCACCGACGTCGCCCACCTTTCCACCCAGTAGATGGCGAGCTGAATTTGCCGTTGAACGACGGACGGCTCCCGCCCTGCGAAGTAGATCGCAAAGTCATCCGCGTAGATGGAAGAACGGATGGTGGGTGGAAGGCATTTTGAGACTGTTCATGACGATGGAAAAGCATAGAACACTGAGGATGCTTCCCTGTGGCACTCCGTCCTCCTGCACGAAATTGTCTGAGAGGACTGAGCCCACCCGAACTTTAAAGGTTCGGGAGTAAAGGAAGCCCCTGATGAAGGTCGGCATGGCTCAGCCGAGACGTAGAATTTGCAGCTGACTAAGGATTATTGTCCGACGGGTGGTGTCGTAGGCCTTCTGGATGTAAAAAAAATTGATAGGACGAACTGTCCACTGTCGAAGGCATTCTGTATGTCTTGGCTGAGGAGCAGGAGGGAATCAGTGGTGGAGCGAAATTGTTTGAAGCAGGACTGGATAGCCGGGAAGGCATTACTATTTTCAAAGAAGAACGATAGTCGCGTACCTACAATTTTTTCGAAGATTTTGCAGGCACAACACGTTAGGGCGACTGGTTTGTAGTTTGTGGGATCGAGGGAATCTTTGCCGGGTTTGGGGATCGGGATTATGTACGCTTCCTTCCAGCGGGATGGAAAGGAGCCCTCTATCCATATGCGGTTGTATAGGTCTAGTAGGAAAATTTGTAAGGTAGAGTGGATGTGCTGGATCATGCTGTACGGGATACAGTCCGGGCCGGGACAAGGGGATTCTCGAGAGGCCAGTGCCGCCTATAGTTCACGACGGTCATGATAGTAATCAGGGTCAGGGTCATATAGGTGGAGTGTGTGTCTCCCCACAAGGGGCGGTGGCTAATGAAATCGCCCAGTAATAGAAAGGGGCTGGGGAGTTGTTGTACCACCTCCACCAGGTTATCGCGGGAGACTTGAATGTGGGGAGGGAGGTATATTGAGCAGACGGTGTACTGTCTATTCAGGGAGAGTCGGGTAGAGATCTGGGAGGTACCTCATTTTTCATTTCTTCATTCTCTCTCCTCATCTTATTCGGAATGCTCTTCTACACAAGCGTCGTTCTTTACATTATATATATATATATATAATATATATAATGTATATATACAATGTTATAATGTTTCAGACAAACAAAGACCCTAGGATCCACTCATGGCTGGTCTATCTAACTGTGTTCGTAATTGTGTATTGTGCTTGTCCTCCGTGGAGGCGGAGGGGACCTACAATTTTACGTGGGTTCCGAACCACAAAGAACATAAGAACATAGGAAATTTTTATAGTGGGCACACTAGGGGCCACTTCGGCCCATCGAGGCGGCTCCACAACGCAAAAACCGCCTGTACATTGGCAACAACCAATTTTTACAAAACTAAATAATTATCAATCTAAAACTAAAGATAGAATCTTTGGATCCAGAGGATCAAGTCATAATAGACTACTATCCACAAATATGTTACACTCTATATCTATTTATAAACGACTTGCAAATATATCAGATCCAAAGAATCCAGTCAATTTCATTACGGTATCCATCAATACCAGTACCTTGCCAACCAAAAATAAGTCACGGTCCATATCAATTGCGGACCAAGTCACAATTTACAACCATATACATTACAATATATATACTTAGGAGGAAAAGTGTAGGTGTGGCTGTAAAAACTGTACAGTAATGTAGAAATGTGTGTGCACCCATTATGGGTCTCCCATTTAAAGGTGTTTGTGGGGCAAGTGAAGATCATGAGTTTTTCAGTACCTCACAGTACTATGGGGGGCACCGCTCGGCAGAGGAATCTCTTTAAATGGGGTGTGTAAGGACAGAGAGTATCCCCTAACCCAAGATGCTGCCTCCCTATATCCCACAACACTTGTAAAACTATGTTTTCTTAAATTTGTTCTACATCTTGGCTTAAATAATTTCATACTATGACCTCTAGTCTGGTTATTGTGATCTTTAATGAAAAGAGAATCAAAATCTATCTTATCCAACCCTTAATTTTACTACCTTAAACTATACCCAATCTATCAACATATGCGTCTAATCGATTTTTAAACATGTTTATAGACGTGCTACTAATTACTTCTACCGGCAAACTATTCCAGCTATTTACTATTCTATGCGTAAAAAAGTTTTTGGCAACTGCTGTCTCGAACCTTCTACTTGTCAACTTACACCCGTTATTTCTAGTCCTATTATATTGAGATATTTCGAAAAAGCTATCTCTATCTACGTTATCGAACCCATTCATAATTTTGAAAACCTGGATTAGATCACCCCTTAGCCTCCTAGTCTCGAGTGTAGTCAATTTTAACTCTTTAAGCCTATCCTCGTACGACTTTGACCTAAGCGACGGAATCATCTTAGTTGCTCGTCTTTGAACTCTTTCGATTTTGTCTATATCTTTGCGCATATGCGGATTCCAAAATTGGATCGCGTACTCCAAATGGGGTCTAACTAATGATTTATAAAGAGGAACTATAATATCGCGCGATTTGTACTCAAAATTCCGAGCTATAAAACCTAACACTTTGTTCGCTTTATTGACCGCTGCTGTACTTTGTTTCGCTACTTTTAAATCACCAGTGACTATAACTCCTAAATCTTTTTCCTGCTCTACGCTTATCAACTCTTTCCCTGACATACTATACGCAAAATTACCGTTACGCGAACCTATATGTAAAATTTTGCACTTATCGACGTTAAATCTCATTTGCCATGTGACTGACCAATCAACGATTTTATTCAGATCATTCTGGATTTTACCTCTATCTTCGTCATTAATCGCCCTACCACCCAGCTTCGTGTCATCCGCAAACTTTGAAACTGTACTGACTAGGCCGACATCTAAATCGTTAATATATATAAGAAAAAGCAAGGGGCCCAATACAGAACCCTGAGGAACGCCACTCGCTACATTAGCCCAACACGACTCCGCTCCATCAACGACCACCCTCTGTTTCCTACCTCGCAACCACTCTTCTATCCAATTTATTACTACACCCCTGATTCCATGAGCCTTAGTTTTCTCAATGAGTCTTTTGTGCGGTACGGTGTCAAACGCTTTTTGAAAATCTAAATACACTACATCAACCGCCCGATGACTATCGTAAACGTCAACCACGCTTTGAAAAAATTCTAAAAGATTAGTTAAGCAAGATTTGTTTCGCCTAAAACCGTGCTGCGTATTTCTAACTAAGTTATGCAATTCTAAGTGTTCGACTATACGATCCCTAATTATTGATTCCAGTAGCTTACCTACAACAGACGTTAAACTGATTGGCCTATAATTTCCCGCCGCACCTTTATCGCCTTTCTTAAAGATAGGTGTTACGTTTGCTAACTTGAAATTATCTGGTACGCACCCCTCAGAAATAGACGCATTAAAAATCTTTGTTAGCGGCACAACAATGCTATCTTTTAATTCTTTTAGTTGTATGGGATATATGGAATCCGGCCCCGGTGATTTACGCGTTTTCATTTTATCAATATAGCGCATTACCTCCCCTTCACTAACCACAATATTATCCAAAATATTACCATTATCAAAAGGTATTATGTCTATGACCGTAGGGATATTCGTTACATCTTCTATAGTAAAAACTGACGTAAAGAATTCGTTTAGCAAGGTAGCCATTTCCTTGTTTTCAGAAACTAGATCTCCGTTAACATTTTTCAACGGCCCCAAGACACTTTTTACTGGATTTCTATTGTTGACGTATTGAAAGAATCGCTTGGGGTTTTCTTTACCGTCACGAGCTATGGAGATTTCAAATTCGCGCTTGGACTTTTTTATTACACTTTTCGCTTCACGCCTTAGAGATATGTAGTTGTTTCGTAACCACAAATTGTCTTTATCGCACTTATGTAGCCTATAAGCCCTATCTCTACTCTTTATAATGTCTCCTACTCTAGAAGTAAACCACAAGGGCTTGTTATTTACTTTCGCACGCTTAATTTTGTACGGTACACATTCCTCATTTATAGTCCTAAATACTGTTTCAAACGATTCCCACATTAGTTTTGCGTTGGAGTTCCCCATTACGTTTTCCCAATTGACGTGTGACAATTTATTTCGAAATTTACAAAAGTCTGCGTGCTGGAAGTTAGGAATTTTAGTCGAGTTAGCTGGTTTCGAGTGACTTACTGAGAGGACAAACTCTACCATATTGTGATCGCTATTGCTTAACGGTTCTATTACTTGAAGATCAGTAATTAGCCTATCATCCGTAGTTATTACTAAATCTAAAATACTGTCCAACCTCGTAGGTTCCCCAACCTTTTGAATAAGAAAGCTATCCTCGAGAAAATTAACTAAACGATTACCTTCCGCGTCTCCCTGCATTGTATCGTAATTCACGTTGGCGCAATTAAAGTCACCCATAACTAAAGCCTGCTCACTACCTATTATTCTCTTTAGTTCACGATATAACGCTTCGTCCGTATCAGCTGTTTGATTAGGGGGCCTATATATAACCGCAACAAGTTTGAAATCGTTCAATTTAAGTTCTGCTATAGTCGAATCTATTGGTTCTGGAATTGTGTGCTTTACTTCTATAACGTTCGCAATATTATCTTTGATATACAACATAACACCGCCTCCTCGCCTACCTATTCTGTTTTTAACAAAAAGTCTATAACCTCTAATTTGATACTCCCCTACAAAGTCACGTGTTTCAGTGCTAAGCCACGATTCATTTATCGCAATTAAATCATAGTCTTTACAAGCAATTAAAGAAAAAAATTCGTTTATTTTATTTCGTAAGCTACGAGCATTTAAGGATAGAACCTTCAAATTGTTTGTAATTGCGACACCTTCGCGAGCGCAGGGGAAATTTGTGGAATTTACGCTGGGACCGTTCGAGTTACGGCAGCCTGAAAAGAAGAGACAGTATTATGAAATAGTCTTCCTAAACGCGCAGCTCCAACGTCATTAAGATGAAGTCCATCTCCGAGGAACAAGTCCCTCCTGCCGTAGAAACTGTTCCAAAAATTCGCAAAATGCACTCCTTCCTGTTGGCAAAGAGACTTTAGGTTATTGTTAATATAGGTCGCCTTGCTGTAGAAATCGTTACGTTGGATAATTCGAGGAAGTATACCTGTTAAAACAATCTTATTAGTTTTTCCTTTAATCGCTCTAGTAAGTCCCTGTACCTAGCCAGCAGTTCTTCCGATCTAGAATTTAAAACGTTAATAGTACCGACATGAATAACATACGTGGTGTCCTCGGCGGTACCGTCTGTAAAATGATCAACACTATTAGTTATATCCTCCACCCTTGCACCAGGGTAGCACTAACGGCGCCTACGACGAGGGTTTCTCCCACAGAATTCCTCGAGCTGCCCTCGAACAATGGAATCGCCAACGAGTCGTATTTCCGGTTCATCAGCATCTTCGAAACCTAAAACAGAAAACTTATTGTTTGTTGTTACTGGTAGACACGTCTTAGGTTTTCTCAATGGGGCTCCATTACGCACTCGAACGAAGGGTTGGGAACTAGGGGAAGAGAGAGAGCTATTAGTACTATCTATATTATTAGTAGAAACTGAGGCAGGAGGGGTCGTAACTGGAGTCTCAAGGGATTCTAATTTTGCCATCAGGAGCATCACGCCTTCTTGAAGCCTCAATCTGGCCTCTCTCTCACGTTCTAATTCGTTCCTCAGCACTTCCATGCTTGAGCGTAAGCGGCAAATTTCCCTTCACAGCGATTGCAAGTGCTTGACTGGGGTGTCATGCTTTTAATTAGTTAAAAAAAAAAAAAAAAAACGAGCGTTTGGAAATTAATAAATTGCAACGTAGGTCTACCGCGTGCTTATGGTGCCCTCACCTGCGCAAACCCGCAAAAATGTTCTTGAAACGCAGAAACAGGTTCTTGTAACACAAATTTATACTAAATGAAGATATAATTAAGCTACCGACGAAAGATCTGTAAAAGAAAAACTATTAATAATACTTATCTGTCCGCTATTCGACCGACTTTTTCCTTTCCGTTTTTCCTTTTTCCCACGGTGGGTGACACTCTACTTGATGCCCCGAAGGAAGGGAAAATGAACCTAATGAAACCTGGTTTCTGATAAATTTGAACAAGAAAATAGGCAAACCAAGGGAATTTCAACCTTATATAAACAAGGCAAGCCACGGGCACTAGCCTTGGTTTAATCAAATAATATAGTAATGAATAAAGTCAATAAATGAAATATATTCGTTAATGAATGATTAGTTACAGGAGGTGATTTAGTTAAGAATGCACCAAACACTTTTTTTTTTAAGACGCTTCAACGAAAACCACTTATTCAATTGGTAACACTGGACACTCAATAAAACACGTCTGTTCACAAGGAAAGACTGATCATATATATATATACATATATACACACACACATATATATATATATATATATATATACTGTATATACAAAGTATGTATATATATATATATATATATATATATCAAAGCTTTTGACTTCTCCTGAGGGAAACGGAACTTACAGATGAAAAGGACCAACACAACAGCAAACATTTTCGTTTATTTTTATACGTCGGACGTTTCGACAAATCTTTTGTCATCATCAGTGAATTACAAGTCTTAAAACTTTAAAACAAAAATGAGAATAATGAAAATTACATCAATCAAAAGAAAACTAAAATCATTAAAATTACATCGCTACAAAAGAAAATTAAAATCATTAAAATTAAATTAAATTAAAATTACCTCAACTGGTAAATACAAAATATTCACGTCAACCTCCATATTTGGCAGAAACCGAGAGAAAACTGTATGGTCAGTAAATTAGAAGGTATGATATGTCTATGAAAATTGGTTGGTTAGTTAGAAGAGCTGTAATTTGTAAGATGAACTAGTATTGTTAATGGTAGGTTTGTTTCTACAGATGTACAAAGATTCTAAAATTCGGAGTTCTGTAAGGTTATTGGATCCAGTTAGAATTTCGAACTGAGTTTTGTGAAGGGGATGGTTGTTTTCATTACTATGGTTTCTAATTGCGGATTGTGGTGGGCTACTGAGGGAACGGTTGGTACGGACTGATAAGCCCAAATGTTGAGAAAGGCGTACCTCCAGTTGAAGTTGAGTACGCCCAATATACGCAGCCTTACAGTTGTCGCACGTGTATTTATAAACAACATTAAGGCATACAGTTTTGGGGAATTTGTCTTTGAACTTTAAAAAATTTAATAATTTAAGTGGGTTGACGAGGGCGAATCTAAAATTTATTTGGGGATAATTAGACTTGAGCAGTTTGGACACTTTACCTCAAATAGGCACTGATAAATAACCATAAAAAGGTAATTTAATATATCTGGTTTCTTTTCGTACTGTAGTTATGGGGAGTTTAGTATTAAAAGTGCTATTTAAAAATTTCTTTAATTGGTTGTCAAAAAGATTAGAAGGGTAGTAATTATTAATAAAGTACTGCCTTAAAAATTTAAATTCTTCGTTTAATGAAAAATAATCTGAACAAATTCAATAACTTCTTGTTAATAATGTTACTATAGCACTAATCTTATATTTAAAAAACATTCAACTTAAATAATTGGTTCCCAAACCAGTAAAAGTTTGTTTTCTAAATAGTAAGGTGTGGACCTTGTTATTAGCCTGTTTAACTAGAACATCCAGGAAAGGGAAACTATTATTTGTTTCGTTTTCACATGTGTACTTAATATTACTATGTTGTTTATTAAGATAATGAAGAAAAAGTTTTACGTGTGAAGGATGTTTGGAGCTATTGAAGAATAGGGACCCCAGCCTTCTTTAGTTAGCTTATAAGGCTAACTAACGAAAATCATGACCTAACATAACCAATCGTCAAGGGCGTACAGTTAACCTAACGATTGGTTAGGTTAGTCATGATATTTTCGTTAGTTAGCCTTATAAGCCTAACTAAAGAAGGCTGCGGTCCCTATTCTTCAATAGCTCCGGATGTTTAAATATTAAGAGTGTCATCCACGTATCTTCTGTAATATACGGGTTTAAAACTATTAGGACACCTTTTCAACCAATTTCTTCGTAATGGCAAAGAAATGCATTTGCTAGTGTTTGGGCTCAAGGGGAACCCATAAGCTACCCCATCAATTTGGCTGTAAGGTTGTTATTAAATAAGAAAAGATTATCAAAACACGCTATTTCGAGGAGGTTTTAAAATGAGTCTGTGTGAGGCATTAATAAGAGTATTACCAGTAGTGAATAACTTGTTTACTATGATATCTAATGTTTCTTTTAAC